>CM026404.1:95844503-95922884 GCA_014843695.1 Archivesica marissinica | reverse complement strand
GCTAAACTGTGGGCACCTTATGTCGTCCTCCACAAACAATAGCTGGAGAGTTGCTAAACTGTGGGCACCTTATGTCGTCCTCCACAAACAATAGCTGGAGAGTTGCTAAACTGTGGGCACCTTATGTCGTCCTCCACAAACAATAGCTGGAGAGTTGCTAAACTGTGGGCACCTTATGTCGTCCTCCACAAACAATAGCTGGAGAGTTGCTAAACTGCGGGCACCTTGTGTCGTCCTCCACCACCAACAATAGCTGAAGAGTTGCTAAACTGCAGGCACCGTGTGTCGTCCTTCACCAACAATAGCTGGAGAGTTGCTAAACTGTGGGCACCTTATGTCGTCCACCACCAACAATAGGTGGAGAGTTGCTAAACTGCGGGCACCGTGTGTCGTCCTTCACCAACAATAGCTGGAGAGTTGCTAAACTGCGGGCACCGTGTGTCGTCCTTCACCAACAATAGCTGGAGAGTTGCTAAACTGCAGGTACCTTGTGTTGTCCTACTCCACCAACAATAGCTGGAGAGTTGCTAAACTGTGGGCACCTTGTGTCGTCCTCCACCAACAATAGGTGGAGAGTTGCTAAACTGTGGGCACCTTGTGTCATCCTCCACCAACAATAGCTGGAGAGTTGCTAAACTGCGGGCACCTTGTGTCGTCCTCCTCCACCAACAATAGCTGGAGAGTTGCTAAACTGCGGGCACCTTATGTCGTCCTCCACCAACAATAGCTGGAGAGTTGCTAAACTGTGGGCACCTTGTGTCGTCCTCCACCAACAATAGGTGGAGAGTTGCTAAACTGTGGGCACCTTGTGTCGTCCTCCACCAACAATAGCTGGAGAGTTGCTAAACTGTGGGCACCTTGTGTCGTCCTCCTCCACACAATAGCTGGAGAGTTGCTAAACTGCAGGCACCTTGTGTCGTCCTCCACCAACAATAGCTGGAGAGTTGCTAAACTGCGGGCACCTTATGTCGTCCTCCACCAACAATAGCTGGAGAGTTGCTAAACTGTGGGCACCTTATGTCGTCCTCCACCAACAATAGCTGGAGAGTTGCTAAACTGTGGTCACCTTGTGTCCTCCACCACCAACAATAGCTGGAGAGTTGCTAAACTGTGGGCACCTTATGTTGTCCTCCACCAACAATAGCTGGAGAGTTGCTAAACTGCGGGCACCTTGTGTCGTCCTCCATCAACAATAGCTGGAGAGTTGCTAAACTGTGGGCACCTTGTGTCGTCCTTCACCAACAATAGCTGGAGAGTTGCTAAACTGTGGTCACCTTGTGTCCTCCACCACCAACAATAGCTGGAGAGTTGCTAAACTGTGGGCACCTTATGTTGTCCTCCACCAACAATAGCTGGAGAGTTGCTAAACTGCGGGCACCTTGTGTCGTCCTCCATCAACAATAGCTGGAGAGTTGCTAAACTGCGGGCACCTTATGTCGTCCTCCACAACAATAGCTGGAGAGTTGCTAAACTGTGGGCACCTTGTGTCGTCCTTCACCAACAATAGCTGGAGAGTTGCTAAACTGTGGGCACCTTGTGTCATCCTCCACCAACAATAGCTGGAGAGTTGCTAAACTGTGGGTACCTTGTGTCGTCCTCCTCCACCAACAATAGCTGGAGAGTTGCTAAACTGTGGGCACCTTGTGTCCTCCACCACCAACAATAGCTGGAGAGTTGCTAAACTGTGGGCACCTTATGTCGTCCTCCACCAACAATAGCTGGAGAGTTGCTAAACTGTGGGCACCTTGTGTCGTCCTCCACCAACAATAGCTGGAGAGTTGCTAAACTGCGGGCACCTTGTGTCGTCCTCCACCACCAACAATAGCTGAAGAGTTGCTAAACTGCAGGCACCGTGTGTCGTCCTTCACCAACAATAGCTGGAGAGTTGCTAAACTGTGGGCACCTTATGTCGTCCTCCACCAACAATAGCTGGAGAGTTGCTAAACTGCGGGCACCTTGTGTCGTCCTCCACCAACAATAGCTGGAGAGTTGCTAAACTGCGGGCACCTTGTGTCGTCCTCCACCAACAATAGCTGGAGAGTTGCTAAACTGCGGGCACCTTGTGTCGTCCTCCACCAACAATAGCTGGAGAGTTGCTAAACTGCGGGCACCTGTGTCGTCCTCCACCAACAATAGCTGGAGAGTTGCTAAACTGCGGGCACCTTGTGTCGTCCTCCACCAACAATAGCTGGAGAGTTGCTAAACTGCGGGCACCTTATGTCATCCTCCTCCACCAACAATAGCTGGAGAGTTGCTAAACTGTGGGCACCTTATGTCTCCTCCTCCACCAACAATAGCTGGAGAGTTGCTAAACTGCGGGCACCTTGTGTCGTTCTTCACCAAAAATAGCTGGAGAGTTGCTAAACTGCGGGCACCTTTGTCGTCCTCCACCAACAATAGCTGGAGAGTTGCTAAACTGTGGGCACCTTGTGTCGTCCTCCACCAACAATAGGTGGAGAGTTGCTAAACTGTGGGCACCTTGTGTCCTCCTCCACCAACAATAGCTGGAGAGTTGCTAAACTGTGGGCACCTTATGTCGTCCTCCACCAACAATAGCTGGAGAGTTGCTAAACTGTGGGCACCTTGTGTCGTCCTCCACCAACAATAGCTGGAGAGTTGCTAAACTGTGGGCACCTTGTGTCGTCCTCCACCACCAACAATAGCTGGAGAGTTGCTAAACTGCGGGCACCTTGTGTCGTCCTCCACCAACAATAGCTGGAGAGTTGCTAAACTGTGGGCACCTTGTGTCGTCCTCCACCACCAACAATAGCTGGAGAGTTGCTAAACTGTGGGCACCTTGTGTCGTCCTCCACCACCAACAATAGCTGGAGAGTTGCTAAACTGCGGGCACCTTGTGTCGTCCTCCACCACCAATAGCTGGAGAGTTGCTAAACTGTGGGCACAAATTTAAACCCAACAAATTGTTTGATTGGCACCAATATTGCACATGTAGTTCAGAGATTTATAATTTAGGATAGATTTGTGAAACATGGTTGATATAATGAAATAATTGTAATATATCAGGTTGAAGTCGGCACGTGATGTGGTCAGTCGGACGGGTAACTCTCTTGCGCTGGGTTGTCTCCATAGATATGTGGGCGGTATGGGATCGGGCCAGCACCTGAACACAAGTGTATCCATACTGCTAGCACTGGCACAAGACTTTAATTCACCAGTCGTACAGGTATGCTAACTTCATAATTAAATGCTTATAACCAGAAATATTATGATGCAAATATAATTTTGTTATCATATATATTACTTCTCTAGATTTTATTTATGTCACAACTATTGCGAAACGAGCTTTGACAACTTATATTAATCACTTGGATGAAAGCCTATATTTGTCCCGAGTGTGGGAAGAAACTGGAGTACCCAGGAAAAACCCCAACTGTCCAATTTGGTTACCACCGTACATCTCACACATTCTTCATTCCCGGGTTACCACCGTACATCTCACACATTCCTCAGACCCGGGTTACCACCGTACATCTCACACATTCCTCAGACCCGGGTTACCACTGTACATCTCACACATTCTTCAGACCCGGGTTACCACCGTACATCTCACACATTCCTCGGACCCGAGTTACCACCGTACATCTCGTACATTCCTCAGACCTGGGTTACCACCGTACATCTCACACATTCCTCAGACCTGGGTTACCACCGTACATCTCACACATTCCTCAGACCTGGGTTACCACCGTACATCTCACACATTCCTCAGACCTGGGTTACCACCGTACATCTCACACATTCCTCAGACCCGGGTTACCACCGTACATCTCACACATTCCTCAGACCTGGGTTACCATCGTACATCTCACACATTCCTCAGACCCGGGTTACCACCGTACATCTCACACATTCCTCAGACCTGGGTTACCACAGTACATCTCACACATTCCTCAGACCTGGGTTACCACCGTACATCTCACACATTCCTCAGACCCGGGTTACCACAGTACATCTCACACATTCATCAGACCTGGGTTACCACAGTACATCTCACACATTCCTCAGACCTGGGTTGCCACCGTACATCTCACACATTCCTCGGATTGTATGCATGCTAACCACTGTGTTAATATTGTATGAACAAGTTTTTACTGTGTCTACTGTAGGTGTGGTCGTTACATGCCTTGGCCCTGATAGCAGACAGCGGTGGACCAATGTTCCGGGGCTATGTAGAGCCCACATTATCCCTGGTACTACAACTGCTCCTATCTGTACCACCATCTACAGTCGATGTACACCAGTGTCTCGGCAAATGCTTGTCCGCTCTCATCACGTCTATAGGACCTGAGTTACAAGGTGAGTTTTGTATCCCCCCTCTCATCACACAGTGTATGTATTTGAAAATGCTCCCCCCTGTCTGAACACCCATGGTAGCGGGCAGTCCTTGCTATGAGGGGTATGTACAACAGAACCACAGTGAGGGTGTGGGGTGGTGCACAACAAATTTAGTAATCTCTAGTAAACCAGATCATTTATAAGTTATTTGTAGAATTTCTGTATTCTCGTATAGTATTTATATGTTTTGAGTAATAGTTACGTTCTGTTCTATTCTGTTTAGTAATGTAGTAATTCATGGGCACCTGGGGTCTGTCTACCTGTAGTGGGGTCTACCTGTAGTAATTCATGGGCACCCGGGTCTATATGTAGTAATTTAGGGGCACCCGGGTCTACCTGTAGTAATTCATGGGCACCCGGGTCTATATGTAGTAATTTAGGGGCACCTGGGGTCTACCTGTAGTGGGGTCTACCTGTAGTAATTCATGGGCACCTGGGTCTGTCTACCTGTAGTAATTCATGGGCACCCGGGTCTATATGTAGTAATTTTGGAGCACCTGGAGTCACCTGTAGTGGGGTCTACCTGTAGTAATTCAGGGGCACCCAGGGTCTACTTGTAGTAATTCATGGGCACCTGGGGGTCTACCTGTAGTAATTCTGGGGCACCCGAGGTCTACTTGTAGTAATTCATGGGCACCTGGCATCTACCTGTAGTAATTCAGGGGCACCTGGGGTCTACCTGTAGTAATTCATGGCATCTGGGGTCTACCTGTAGTAATTCAGGGCATCTGGGGTCTACCTGTAGTAATTCATGGGCACCTGGGGTCTACCTGTAGTAATTCAGGGGCATCTGGGGTCTACCTGTGATAATTTTTGGAGGGGCACCTGGGGTCTACTTGTAGTAATTCATAGGCACCCAGGGTCTACCTGTAGTGATTCAGGGGCATCTGGGGTCTACCTGTAGTAATTTTTGGAGGGGCACCTGGGGTCTACCTGTAGTAATTCTTTGAGGGGCACCTGGGGGGTTTATCTATATTGAATGTTAGACTGAAATTATTTATACATATGAGATATATATGCATTGAACACTTTCAGGAAACTCGGGTTCCATAGCGACTGCGAGATTATCATGTCTGGTTTGTTGTGCCATCATGCAGGACCACTCCGACTCCCTGGTGCAGGCCGAAGCAGTAGCCTGCCTCCAGCAGCTCCACATGTTCGCGCCCAGACATGTCAACCTGGGAACCCTTGTGCCACATCTGTGTGTATGTAGCATACAATTTCTTCCTTTTCTATCTGTATATTAACATTATGTCTGTATATTAACATTGTGTATGTATATTAACATTATGTCTGTATGTATATTAACATTATGTCTGTATGTATATTAACATTGTGTATGTATATTAACATTGTGTATGTATATTAACATTGTGTATGTATATTAACATTATGTCTGTATGTATATTAACATTTTGTATGTATATTAACATTGTGTATGTATATTAACATTGTGTATGTATATTAACATTGTGTATATGTATATTAACATTGTGTATGTATATTAACATTGTATTAACATTGTGTATGTATATTAACATTATGTCTGTATGTTAACATTCCTGATGGTATACCAGTTCATGTACATGCTGTATTTACCAGTTCATGTACATGTTGTATTTACCAGTTCATGTACATGCTGTATTTACCAGTTCATGTACATGCTGTATTTACCAGTTCATGTACATGCTGTATTTACCAGTTCATGTACATGCTGTATTTACCAGTTCATGTACATGCTGTATATACTGGTTCATGTACATGCTGTATTTACCAGTTCATGTACATGCTGTATATACCGGTTCATGTACATGCTGTATTTACCAGTTCATGTACATGCTGTATATACCGGTTCATGTACATGCTGTATTTACCAGTTCATGTACATGCTGTATATACTGGTTCATGTACATGCTGTATATACCAGTTCATGTACATGCTGTATATACCGGTTCATGTACATGCTGTATTTACCAGTTCATGTACATGCTGTATTTACCAGTTCATGTACATGCTGTATTTACCAGTTCATGTACATGCTGTATTTACCAGTTCATGTACATGCTGTATATACTGGTTCATGTACATGCTGTATATACCGGTTCATGTACATGCTGTATTTACCAGTTCATGTACATGCTGTATTTACCAGTTCATGTACATGATGTATATACCTGTTCATGTACATGCTGTATTTACCGGTTCATGTACATGCTGTATAAACTGGTTCATGTACATGCTGTATATACTGGTTCATGTACATGCTGTATATACCAGTTCATGTACATGTTGTATATACTGGTTCATGTACATAATGTATTTACCGGTTCATGTACATGCTGTATATACTGGTTCATGTACATAATGTATATACTGGTTCATGCACATGTTGTATATACTGGTTCATGTACATAATGTATTTACCGGTTCATGTACATGCTGTATATACTGGTTCATGTACATAATGTATATACTGGTTCATGTACATAATGTATTTACCGGTTCATGTACATGCTGTATATACTGGTTCATGTACATAATGTATATACTGGTTCATGTACATGCTGTATATACCAGTTCATGTACATGCTGTATATACCAGTTCATGTACATGCTGTATATACTGGTTCATGTACATGCTGTATATACTGGTTCATGTACATAATGTATATACTGGTTCATGTACATGATGTATATACCAGTTCATGTACATGCTGTATATACCAGTTCATGTACATGCTGTATATACCAGTTCATGTACATGCTGTATATACCAGTTCATGTACATGCTGTATATACCTGTTCATGTACATGCTGTATATACTGGTTCATGTACATAATGTATATACTGGTTCATGTACATGATGTATATACCAGTTCATGTACATGCTGTATATACCTGTTCATGTACATGCTGTATATACCTGTTCATGTACATGCTGTATATACCTGTTCATGTACATGCTGTATATACCTGTTCATGTACATGCTGTATATACCTGTTCATGTACATGCTGTATATACCTGTTCATGTACATGCTGTATATACCTGTTCATGTACATGCTGTATTTACCAGTTCATGTACATGCTGTATATACCGGTTCAGATACCACCAGATTAGGCCTCAAAGTGGCTTACCATCTTATAAGCGGGATTTTAAAACAATAATTGAAATTTTATGTGTTAAATGGTTCCATAATTACGTTTACCTTTACACTGAAAATTCTTCAACTTACACTTGCCAAACATGCAATTTATACTTGTGTCTGGTGTTCATTTTATCAACCCGTCTTATCAGTGCACGCCAAAACCCACAGATTTCAGGACCAAAGTATGGGGGTCGTCTTATAGGTGAGATGGCCTTATATGGGAATATGGATGGTAAATAAAAGTGCAGCATATAAAGTGCAGCATATAAAGTGCAGCATATAAAGGTATTCTGTTATTACAGGAGAAGTTGGTGAGCTCCCATCTCCTGTTGAGAAGAGCCGTGGTGGCGTGTCTACGTCAGCTTGTTACACGCGAGGCCAAGGAAGTGAGCGTGCACACACTCGCCCTCGCATCAGATGAGCCGGACAAGATAGAGAAATTTGGTATAACGGAGACGGGCATGGAGGGTCGACTGTTTGGGATGTGTGATACGGAGATAGATGGAAAACTGATCTCTGACTTGCAAGATACGCTCGTCAGTCTACTACAGACACTCGCCACCAAGGATCTCACCAGATGGCTCAATCTACTCAGAGAAATACTCTCCACATCGACCGGTATGTATTGAAATACTCTCCACATCTACCGGTATGTATTGAAATACTCTCCACATCTACCGGTATGTATTGAAATACTCTCCACATCTACCGTATGTATTGAAATACTCTCCACATCTACCGGTATATATTGAAATACTCTCCACATCTACCGGTATGTATTGAAATACTCTCCACATCGACCAGTATGTATTGAAATACTCTCCACATCTACCGGTATGTATTGAAATACTCTCCACATCTACCGGTATGTATTGAAATTACTCTCCACATCGACCGGTATGTATTGCGGAAAATGTGTTATGTTTTGGGATTTAAAATGCCCATTTGAGCGACAGACAGTTTACCTAACAACACCTGGGCAGGCTCCAGCTGTTACCAGTACTCCGTAAGAAACTGCAATCTTTTTCATATAAATGAGACATGGTGTGAGCGGGGCTCGAACCTGTGACCATCAGTGATGATAGGATACAGTGGTATACAAGTCAACGACCGTAACCACCCGACCACGGAGACGGACGATTTAAAGTCGTACCAACAGCGTATGTCACATGATCACTCTCCAGCTATTATTGGCGGAGGGAGCTGCCTGATGCCCCTTCGAGCAGTACTACAGGTACGGAAGGGCACCTGGGTAGAACCACCGACCCTCTGCAAGCCAGCTGGATTTCTTCCTCACATGAAAGAATTTGACACCCCAGTGGGATTCAAACCTATAATAGTGAGTGTCATGTGATTTGAAGTCCATGACCGTAACCACTCAGCCACGGAGGCACACCGAGAAAATGGGTGCACAAACATTAGTGTATGAAGCCCAAATATCTCAAGTATATAAGAGTGTACGGACGTGTAGTTGTTACATGTATTAATCCTTACATTCCTGTATGCCCAAACGTACAGTCTATACATTCCTGTATGCCCGAACGTACAGTCTATACATTCCTGTATGCCTGAACGTACAGTCTATATATTCCTGTATGCCCGAACGTACAGTCTATACATTCCTGTATGCCTGAACGTACAGTCTATATATCCTGTATGCCCGAACGTACAGTCTATATATTCCTGTATGCCCGAACGTACAGTCTATATATTCCTGTATGCCCGAACGTACAGTCTATATATTCCTGTATGCCCGAACGTACAGTCTATATATTCCTGTATGCCCGAACGTACATTCTAATATTCCTGTATGCCCGAACGTACAGTCTATAATTCCTGTATGCCCGAACGTACAGTCTATATTTCCTGTATCCCGAACGTACAGTCTATACATTCGTAGCCCGAACGTATCTATATTCCTGTATGCCCGAACGTACAGTCTATACATTCCTGTATGCCCGAACGTACAGTCTATATATTCCTGTATGCCCGAACGTACAGTCTATATATTCCTGTATGCCCGAACGTACAGTCTATATATTCCTGTATGCCCGAACGTACAGTCTATATATTCCTGTATGCCCGAACGTACAGTCTATATATTCCTGTATGCCCGAACGTACAGTCTATATATTCCTGTATGCCTGAACGTACAGTCTATATATTCCTGTATGCCCGAACGTACAATCTATATATTTAATGAAGGGTTTGCATACTTGCACGTGTATATCTGTGATTGCATAGACAGATGTGTGATTGCATAGACAGATGTATGATTGCATAGACAGATGTATGATTGCATAGACAGATGTATGATTGCATAGACAGATGTATGATTGTCTATGATTGCATAGACAGATGTATGATTGCATAGACAGATGTATGATTGCATAGACAGATGTATGATTGCATAGACAGATGTATGATTGCATAGACAGATGTATGATTGCATAGACAGATGTATGATTGCATAGACAGATGTATGATTGCATAGACAGATGTATGATTGCATAGACAGATGTATGATTGCATAGACAGATGTATGATTGCATAGACAGATGTATGATTGCATAGACAGATGTATGATTGCATAGACAGATGTATGATTGCATAGACAGATGTATGATTGCATAGACAGATGTATGATTGCATAGACAGATGTATGATTGCATAGACAGATGTATGATTGTATAGACAGATGTATGATTGCATAGACAGATGTATGATTGCATAGACAGATGTATGATTGCATAGACAGATGTATGATTGCATAGACAGATGTATGATTGCATAGACAGATGTATGATTGCATAGACAGATGTGTGATTGCATAGACATATGTGTGATTGTATACACAGATGTGTGATTGTATAGACAGATGTATGATTGTATGCACAGATGTATGATTGCATAGACAGATGTATGATTGCATAGACAGATGTATGATTGCATAGACAGATGTATGATTGCATAGACAGATGTATGATTGCATAGACAGATGTATGATTGCATAGACAGATGTATGATTGCATAGACAGATGTATGATTGCATAGACAGATGTGTGATTGCATAGACAGATGTATGATTGCATATACAGATGTATGATTGCATAGACAGATGTGTGATTACATAGACAGATCTATGATTGCATAGACAGATGTATGATTGCATAGACAGATGTGTGATTGCATAGACAGATGTGTGATTGCATAGACAGATGTATGATTGCATAGACAGATGTGTGATTGCATAGACAGATGTATGATTGCATAGACAGATGTGTGATTGCATAGACATAGACAGATGTATGATTGCATAGACAGATGTATGATTGCATAGACAGATGTATGATTGCATAGACAGATGTATGATTGCATAGACAGATGTATGATTGCATAGACAGATGTATGATTGCATAGACAGATGTGTGATTGCATAGACAGATGTATGATTGCATAGACATAGACAGATGTATGATTGCATAGACAGATGTATGATTGCATAGACAGATGTATGATTGCATAGACAGATGTATGATTGCATAGACAGATGTATGATTGCATAGACAGATGTATGATTGCATAGACAGATGTATGATTGCATAGACAGATGTATGATTGCATAGACAGATGTATGATTGCATAGACAGATGTATGATTGCATAGACAGATGTATGATTGCATAGACATAGACAGATGTATGATTGCATAGACAGATGTATGATTGCATAGACATATGTATGATTGCATAGACATAGACAGATGTATGATTGCATAGACATAGACAGATGTATGATTGCATAGACAGATGTATGATTGCATAGACAGATGTATGATTGCATAGACAGATGTATGATTGCATAGACAGATGTATGATTGCATAGACATAGACAGATGTATGATTGCATAGACAGATGTATGATTGCATAGACATAGACATATGTATGATTGCATAGACATAGACAGATGTATGATTGCATAGACATAGACAGATGTATGATTGCATAGACAGATGTGTGATTGCATAGACAGATGTATGATTGCATAGACATAGACAGATGTGTGATTGCATAGACAGATGTATGATTGCATAGACAGATGTGTGATTACATAGACAGATGTATGATTGCATAGACAGATGTATGATTGCATAGACAGATGTATGATTGCATAGACAGATGTATGATTGCATAGACAGATGTATGATTGCATAGACAGATGTATGATTGCATAGACAGATGTATGATTGCATAGACAGATGTGTGATTGCATAGACAGATGTATGATTGCATAGACAGATGTATGATTGCATAGACAGATGTATGATTGCATAGACAGATGTGTGATTGCATAGACAGATGTATGATTGCATAGACATAGACAGATGTATGATTGCATAGACAGATGTATGATTGTATAGACATAGACAGATGTATGATTGCATAGACATAGACAGATGTATGATTGTATAGACATATGTATGATTGCATAGACATAGACAGATGTATGATTGCATAGACATAGACAGATGTATGATTGCATAGACATAGACAGATGTATGATTGTATAGACAGATGTATGATTGCATAGACATAGACAGATGTATGATTGCATAGACATAGACAGATGTATGATTGCATAGACAGATGTGTGATTGCATAGACAGATGTATGATTGCATAGACATAGACATATGTATGATTGCATAGACAGATGTGTGATTGCATAGACAGATGTATGATTGCATAGACAGATGTATGATTGCATAGACAGATGTATGATTGCATAGACAGATGTATGATTGCATAGACAGATGTATGATTGCATAGACAGATGTATGATTGCACAGACAGATGTATGATTGCATAGACAGATGTATGATTGCATAGACAGATGTATGATTGCATAGACAGATGTATGATTGCATAGACAGATGTATGATTGTATAGACATAGACAGATGTGTGATTGCATAGACAGATGTATGATTGCATAGACAGATGTGTGATTGCATAGACAGATGTGTGATTGTATAGACAGATGTATGATTGCATAGACAGATGTGTGATTACATAGACAGATGTATGATTGCATAGACAGATGTATGATTGCATAGACAGATGTATGATTGCATAGACAGATATGACAGATGTTGATTGCATAGACAGATGTATGATTGCATAGACAGATGTATGATTGCATAGACAGATGTATGATTGCATAGACAGATGTATGATTGCATAGACAGATGTATGATTGCATAGACAGATGTATGATTGCATAGACAGATGTATGATTGCATAGACACAGATGTATGATTGCATAGACAGATGTATGATTGCATAGACAGATGTATGATTGCATAGACAGATGTATGATTGCATAGACATACAGATGTATGATTGCATAGACAGATGTATGATTGCATAGACAGATGTATGATTGCATAGACAGATGTATGATTGCATAGACAGATGTATGATTGCATAGACAGATGTATGATTGCATAGACAGATGTATGATTGCATAGACAGATGTATGATTGCATAGACAGATGTATGATTGCATAGACAGATGTATGATTGTATAGACAGATGTATGATTGCATAGACAGATGTGTGATTGCATAGACAGATGTATGATTGCATAGACAGATGTATGATTGCATAGACAGATGTATGATTGCATAGACAGATGTATGATTGCATAGACAGATGTATGATTGCATAGACAGATGTGTGATTGCATAGACATAGACAGATGTATGATTGCATAGACAGATGTATGATTGCATAGACATAGACATATGTATGATTGCATAGACAGATGTATGATTGCATAGACAGATGTGTGATTGCATAGACAGATGTATGATTGCATAGACAGATGTATGATTGTATAGACATAGACAGATGTGTGATTGCATAGACAGATGTATGATTGCATAGACATAGACAGATGTGTGATTGCATAGACAGATGTATGATTGCATAGACAGATGTATGATTGCATAGACAGATGTATGATTGCATAGACAGATGTATGATTGTATGATTGCATAGACAGATGTGTGATTGCATAGACAGATGTATGATTGCATAGACAGATGTATGATTGCATAGACAGATGTATGATTGCATAGACAGATGTATGATTGCATAGACAGATGTATGATTGCATAGACAGATGTATGATTGCATAGACAGATGTATGATTGTTATGATTGCATAGACAGATGTATGATTGCATAGACAGATGTATGATTGTTATGATTGCATAGACAGATGTATGATTGCATAGACAGATGTATGATTGTATAGACAGATGTATGATTGCATAGACAGATGTATGATTGCATAGACAGATGTATGATTGCATAGACAGATGTATGATTGCATAGACATAGACAGATGTGTGATTGCATAGACAGATGTATGATTGCATAGACAGATGTATGATTGTATAGACAGATGTATGATTGCATAGACAGATGTATGATTGCATAGACAGATGTATGATTGCATAGACAGATGTATGATTGTATAGACAGATGTATGATTGCATAGACAGATGTATGATTGCATAGACAGATGTATGATTGTATAGACAGATGTATGATTGTATAGACAGATGTATGATTGTATAGACAGATGTATGATTGTATAGACAGATGTATGATTGTATAGACAGATGTATGATTGCATAGACAGATGTATGATTGTATAGACAGATGTGTGATTGCATAGACAGATGTATGATTGCATAGACAGATGTATGATTGTATAGACAGATGTATGATTGTATAGACAGATGTATGATTGCATAGACAGATGTATGATTGTATAGACAGATGTGTGATTGCATAGACTGATGTGTGATTGCATAGACAGATGTATGATTGTATAGACAGATGTATGATTGCATAGACAGATGTGTGATTGTATAGACAGATGTGTGATTGTATAGACAGATGTGTGATTGCATAGACATATACAGATGTGTGATTGCATAGACAGATGTAAGCAGATGTCGTGTACAATATTCCGTTATCCTGTCTTGCCCATCCACTGCATGTAGGCTCTACCAGAGGCATTACAGATACATTATAGTGATTTGTTGACTTCAGATGCTACAAGTGGTCAGCAAGATGAGACACTAGGCATACAAGTGGGTGATGATGATGAAGATGATGAAGGCAACGAAAATGATGCGGAAGAGTTCACTGCCCCTGAAGTTGATGTCACTCACCCTACCGTCGCACCCAGGTAAAATATCTGAACCACTCCAGAGAGGGCTCGGCCTTCACGACTGCATTATTATTGTGATTGGCTTTGTATGTAACATAGTCGTGTAGTGTGTGTTTAGTGACAAAATTAGTCCATCTGAATTATGATAGTTTTAATTATTTATCAAATTAAAACAGTAACATATATCAAATATTGAAGTCATAACCCTCACGGGCTTCACACAGACTATAGTCTCATGCTAACTTATACAGACAGTCATACTTTCACACAGACTATAGTCTCATGCTAACTTATACAGACAGTCATACTTTCACACAGACTATAGTCTCATGCTAACTTATACAGACAGTCATACTTTCACACAGACTATAGTCTCATGCTAACTTATACAGACAGTCATACTTTCACACAGACTATAGTCTCATGCTAACTTATACAGACAGTCATACTTTCGCACAGACTATAGTCTCATGCTATCTTATACAGACAGTCATACTTTCACACAGACTATAGTCTCATGCTATCTTATACAGACAGTCATACTTTCACACATACTATAGTCTCATGCTAACTTATACAGACAGTCATACTTTCACACAGACTATAGTCTCATGCTATCTTATACAGACAGTCATACTATCACACAGACTATAGTCTCATGCTAACTTATACAGACAGTCATACTTTCACACAGACTATAGTCTCATGCTAACTTATACAGACAGTCATACTTTCACACAGACTATAGTCTCATGCTAACTTATACAGACAGTTTCCTACTTTCACACAGACTAAGTCTCATGCTAACTTATACAGACAGTTTTGTAGGGCTGATATTTTATAAGAGATCGGACTTGCACATGTATTTATAAGAGATCGGACTTGCACATGTATTTTATAAGAAATCGGACATGCACATGTATTTATAAGAGATCGGACTTGCACAAGAGATCGGACTTGCACATGTATTTTATAAGAGATCGGACTTGCACATGTATTTTATAAGAGATCGGACTTGCACATGTATTTTATAAGAGATCGGACTTGCACATGTATTTATAAGAGATCGGACTTGCACATGTATTTATAAGAGATCGGACTTGCACATGTATTTAAAGATCGGACTTGCACATGTATTTATAAGAGATCGGACTTGCACATGTATTTTATGTATTTAGGAAAATGTCAGTCTAGCTGATGTTCCAGTAAACATATTTTGTCTCATGTGAGGAAGCCATCCAATTGGCTTACAGAAGGTCAATGGTTCTAATTGGGTGCCCATCCGTGCCTGAAATATAGCTTGGAGGTCCACCTGGGTTGTTCCTCCACAAATAGAAGCTGGACAGTCGCCATATAGCCTATATCTGTGTCACTTTAATTCCAAAGAAAAAGATAGAAATAACTGGACAATACAGTGGATTCTATTTTGTCAATTTCTTGCAGATTAAATTCATTAAAGTGTGGTTTGTATAGCTTAAATTGATCTTAGCATTTGATAAATGCTCAGAACTTGGAATTGTGTACATACCAACAAGTACTGAATTGAATTTTGGAATCTTTGATTCCATTGAGTGATAGTTTGTTCAATTTTAAGCTGACATCTACATGCATAATTCACTTACCACAGATGGGTATAATTTGAGATAACACAAGTATTTATTTGCAGATGGCCAACACGAGTGTTTGCGACAGATTGTTTGAGGCAGATTGTAGTTGCTTGTGAGGACGATGTGACACACTTTGATCTGGAAACCGCGAGAACTGCTAGGAAACACGGCAAAGGTAAATTTGACACACATTAAACTTGAAACCGCTAGAAGTGTTGAGGAACACGGCAAAGGTTAAATAGTATTGAGATATATATCGTATAGGGTACAAAGGTTAAATAGTATTGAGATATATATCGTATAGGGTACAAAGGTTAAATAGTATTGAGATATATATCGTATAGGGTACAAAGGTTAAATAGTATTGAGATATATATCGTATAGGGTACAAAGGTTAAATAGTATTGAGATATATATCGTATAGGATACAAAGGTTAAATAGTATTGAGATATATATCGTATAGGGTACAAAGGTTAAATAGTATTGAGATATATATCGTATAGGGTACAAAGGTTAAATAGTATTGAGATATATATCATATAGGGTACAAAGGTTAAATAGTATTGAGATATATATCGTATAGGGTACAAAGGTTAAATAGTATTGAGATATATATCGTATAGGGTACAAAGGTTAAATAGTATTGAGATATATATCGTATAGGATACAAAGGTTAAATAGTATTGAGATATATATCGTATAGGGTACAAAGGTTAAATAGTATTGAGATATATATCGTATAGGGTACAAAGGTTAAATAGTATTGAGATATATATCGTATAGGATACAAAGGTTTAGCAAGATCATGACTTTATGTGTGAAGGTGATCGATCATCCACAAATTATTTCAAAAATAAACTTCCCGACAAATAAACAATAATTAATAGTGTATATAGATAAGAGGATATTTGTTTATTTCAATGATCGAATTATAGTTCAACAAATGAGCAGTGATTGTAAGCAACATTATCTTGTGTCGTGTTAACCATGATGGATAAGGATAGATTTCTAGATACATGACTGGGATAGCTTTCTAGGTACATGACTGGGATAGCTTTCTAGATACATGACTGGGATAGCTTTCTAGGTACATGACTGGGATAGCTTTCTAGATACATGACTGGGATAGCTTTCTAGGTACATGACTGGGATAGCTTTCTAGATACATGACTGGGATAGCTTTCTAGGTACATGACTGGGATAGCTTTCTAGATACATGACTGGGATAGCTTTCTAGGTACATGACTGGGATAGCTTTCTAGATACATGACTGGGATAGCTTTCTAGGTACATGACTGGGATAGCTTTCTAGATACATGACTGGGATAGCTTTCTAGGTACATGACTGGGATAGCTTTCTAGATACATGACTGGGATAGCTTTCTAGGTACATGACTGGGATAGCTTTCTAGATACATGACTGGGATAGCTTTCTAGGTACATGACTGGGATAGCTTTCTAGATACATGACTGGGATAGCTTTCTAGATACATGACTGGGATAGCTTTCTAGGTACATGACTGGGATAGCTTTCTAGGTACATGACTGGGATAGCTTTCTAGGTACATGACTGGGATAGCTTTCTAGGTACATGACTGGGATAGCTTTCTAGATACATGACTGGGATAGATTTCTAGATACATGTCTGGGATAGCTTTCTAGGTACATGACTGGGATAGCTTTCTAGATACATGACTGGGATAGATTTCTAGATACATGACTGGGATAGCTTTCTAGATACATGACTGGGATAGATTTCTAGATACATGACTGGGATAGCTTTCTAGGTACATGACTGGGATAGCTTTCTAGGTACATGACTGGGATATATTTCTAGGTATATGACTGGGATAGATTTCTAGGTACATGACTGGGATAGCTTTCTAGATACATGACTGGGATAGCTGTCTAGGTACATGACTGGGATAGCTTTCTAGGTACATGACTGGGATAGCTTTCTAGGTACATGACTGCGATAGCTTTCTAGGTACATGACTACGATAGCTTTCTAGGTACATGACTACGATAGCTTTCTAGGTACATGACTGGGATAGCATTCTAGGTACATGACTGGGATAGCTTTCTAGGTACATGACTGGGATAGATTTCTAGGTACATGACTGGGATAGCTTTCTAGGTACATGACTGGGATAGCTTTCTAGGTACATGACTGGGATAGCTTTCTAGGTACATGACTGGGATAGCTTTCTAGGTACATGACTGAGATAGCTTTCTAGGTACATGACTGGGATAGCTTTCTAGGTACATGACTGGGATATATTTCTAGGTACATGACTGGGATAGCTTTCTACGTACATGACTGGGATAGCTTTCTAGGTACATGACTGGGATAGCTTTCTACGTACATGACTGGGATAGCTTTCTACGTACATGACTGGGATAGCTTTCTAGGTACATGACTGGGATAGCTTTCTACGTACACGACTGGGATAGCTTTATACATACATGACTGGGATAGCTTTCTACGTACATGACTGGGATAGCTTTCTAGGTACATGACTGGGATAGCTTTCTACGTACATGACTGGGATAGCTTTCTATGTACATGACTGGGATAGCTTTCTACGTACATGACTGGGATAGCTTTCTACGTACATGACTGGGATAGCTTTCTAGGTACATGACTGGGATAGCTTTCTACATACATGACTGGGATAGCTTTCTACGTACATGACTGGGATAGCTTTCTAGGTACATGACTGGGATAGCTTTCTACATACATGACTGGGATAGCTTTCTACGTACATGACTGGGATAGCTTTCTATGTACATGACTGGGATAGCTTTCTAGGTACATGACTGGGATAGCTTTCTACGTACATGACTGGGATAGCTTTCTACGTACATGACTGGGATAGCTTTCTAGGTACATGACTGGGATAGCTTTCTACGTACATGACTGGGATAGCATTCTAGGTACATGACTGGGATAGCTTTCTAGGTACATGACTGGGATAGCTTTCTACGTACATGACTGGGATAGCATTCTAGGTACATGACTGGGATAGCATTCTAGGTACATGACTGGGATAGCTTTCTACGTACATGACTGGGATAGCTTTCTAGGTACATGACTGGGATAGCTTTCTACGTACATGACTGGGATAGCATTCTAGGTACATGACTGGGATAGCTTTCTAGGTACATGACTGGGATAGCTTTCTAGGTACATGACTGGGATAGCTTTCTAGGTACATGACTGGGATAGCTTTCTAGGTACATGACTGGGATAGCTTTCTATGTACATGACTGGGATAGCATTCTAGGTACATGACTGGGATAGCATTCTAGGTACATGACTGGGATAGCTTTCTAGGAACATGACTGGGATAGCTTTCTAGGTACATGACTGGGATAGCTTTCTACGTACATGAGTGAAATTTTCTGTGTTCATGAGTGAAATATAATTCGATCATTCACATTATTTTAGGCTAAAAACGCAACAGTGTGCTACATGGCGCTAGAATGTCGTGTTTAGACCACCTTGAATGACGTCACTGGCGGCTTGAGTCCGCACTCGTTCACATTGACAATATATATAACTATATAACCGCAGGGACTGGAAACCAGAAGTGCAAAGCAGTGAGAATAAAGTGTGTTATTCCCGCTGCTTTCAACCAATGGGAAGAATACGTTTTATTTCACTGCTTAATTACTATGTTTCAATGGAATGTGACGAGATTTATTGTAATGTTTCAATGGAAAGTGACGAGATTTATTGTAATGTTTCAAGGAAAGTGATGAGATTTATTGTAATGTTTCAATGGAAAGTGACGAGATTCATTGTAATGTTTCAATGGAAAGCATAAAGTGACGAGGTTTATTGTAATGTTTCAATGGAAAGTGACGAGATTTATTGTAATGTTTCAATGGAAAGTGACAAGATTTATTGTAATGTTTCAATGGAAAGTGACGAGATTTATTGTAATGTTTCAATGGAAAGTGATGAGATTTATTGTAATGTTTCAAGGAAAGTGATGAGATTTATTGTAATGTTTCAATGGAAAGTGACGAGATTTATTGTAATGTTTCAATGGAAAGCATAAAGTGACGAGGTTTATTGTAATGTTTCAATGGAAAGTGACGAGATTTATTGTAATGTTTCAATGGAAAGCATAAATGACGAGATTTATTGTAATGTTTCAATGGAAAGTGACGAGATTTATTGAACTGTTTCAATGTTCTAGGTGACTTCCTGGTGTTGCACTTATCGGAGCTGGTGAGGATGTCGTTTATTGCTGCTACATCCGACAGCAACCAGCTACGATTGGCCGGTCTATCAGCGCTGCAGGATATTATCACAAAGTTTTGTAATGTTCCTGAACCCGAGTTCCCAGGTCATGTGATACTGGAACAGTACCAGGCACAGGTATTTGTACTGAACACTTGAGTTTGATATAATGTTTTGTTACTAGGAGATGTTAATAATAGACAACTGAGTCGGTGACCAAGTCGAGAGTTAATAATAGACAACTGAGTCGGTGACCAAGTCGAGAGTTAATAATAGACAACTGAGTCGGTGACCAAGTCGAGAGTTAATAATAGACAACTGAGTCGGTGACCAAGTCGAGAGTTAATAATAGACAACTGAGTCGGTGACCAAGTCGAGAGTTAATAATAGACAACTGAGTCGGTGACCAAGTCGAGAGTTAATAATAGACAACTGAGTCGGTGACCAAGTCGAGAGTTAATAATAGACAACTGAGTCGGTGACCAAGTCGAGAGTTAATAATAGACAACTGAGTCGGTGACCAAGTCGAGAGTTAATAATAGACAACTGAGTCGGTGACCAAGTCGAGAGATTAATTCAATAATACCACACTGTAAATAATGATGTACGGTAGGCAACTAATAACAAACACAAGTGCAAGTTTCTAAATGATTGTCTGATTTCGTACTTATCTTCATAATCTGTTTTGTTTGTAAATGTCCAATTAGAGGTTGTTTTAAACATATTTCTTTGCTAGGTGAGTGCTGCATTGAGGCCTGCCTTCTCACCAGAGACGCCGTCGGATGTAACTGCTGCTGCCTGTGATGTAAGTGCATGTTTATGCCCCGGTCACATATGGCAAATGGACATACAGAGTGACCCATATCTGTCAGTCCGTCTATCAATCTATCCCGTACATATGGTAGATACATTATGAGATCTATTTTGAGTTTGTTAGTGTGATGTGAGGTGTAAACTTGTTTATGGCTACTGGTTCAATTTGTCCACGTTATTGTGTTATACAAGTACATGTAGTTCTATTGGCTGTAAAACACGAACACTAAGCTGGAATATATCAATAAACCTGTCGTATTATCAATAATGTTACGTCTCCATTCTACTTGGAGTCTTGTTGAAATTCATAGATGTCAATATATTTCCATAAACAGTAGGGTAACCCCAGCAGGCAATCTGTCTGTCAATCCGTAGACACAACTGTCTGTCCATCCGTAGACTGTTTACCTGGGATTTACCTCTACATCCTGTGTTTGTCCATTCGTAGACACAACTGTTTACCTGGGATTTACCTCTACATCCTGTGTTTGTCCATTCGTAGACACAACTGTTTACCTGGGATTTACCTCTACATCCTGTGTTTGTCCATTCGTAGACACAACTGTTTACCTGGGATTTACCTCTACATCCTGTGTTTGTCCATTCGTAGACACAACTGTTTACCTGGGATTTACCTCTACATCCTGTGTTTGTCCATTCGTAGACACAACTGTTTACCTGGGATTTACCTCTACATCCTGTGTTTGTCCATTCGTAGACACAACTGTTTACCTTGGATTTACCTCTACATCCTGTGTTTGTCCATTCGTAGACACAACTGTTTACCTGGGATTTACCTCTACATCCTGTGTTTGTCATCCAACTATTGTTAACCCATTCAACACCAAGTAACTGACATGGACTGGTCCATGATATTTTTAGACCAATAAATTAATAACAAAATTACATTTGGATCAGTTCATTTATCAAAATGGGTAATTTTATTTCTAAAAATAGTTATATTACTTGAAAAAAGTGCAGATCCTGATGAGACGGCTCGTCACGAGCCGGCTCATCTGGATCTACAATTTTTTGTAAGCCAATTTAGAGGTCTGTGGTGTTGAAAGGGTTAATCTTCTGCGGCAGTTTCGCAGAAGAATTTTAAGTTTTCTAAACAGGGCCTTTGTCTTCAGCAAGCTTACATTATCCATGGTTACAGGTGTGTAGTACATGGATAGGCAGTGGGGTAGCTCGAGATCTCAACGACCTACGACGTGTTCATCAGCTACTTGTGTCCTCGTTGGGCAAGCTGAATGCCGGCAAGTCACAATGTGCATTGTACAACGAGTCGGCTTCAACCATGGAGAAACTGGCTGTACTACGAGCGTGGGCAGAGGTAACATTTTGTAACTGTTAACTGAAATTGTATTGACCTAAAGCAGAGGCTGCATATTTGCAGCCATGATTATGTCTTCCCCTTCTTGGGAGACATATTGTGTTTGACATTGTCATCCGTCCATCCAGCCATCCTTCCGTCCATCCACCGTCGTCTTCTCTGGGCTTAATCTCTAAAGCCCATTGCCAGACTTTAATGAAACTTTACTGATTTATAGGAGTGATCATTATCAAGCATAGTTGTGCATGCTATCTTCGTTTTCCTCTCAGTTGATACTTTATGGAGTTATTGCCCTTTGAGCATTTGGGGGGTGGGTACATATGGGTTTTTATCACAAACAACCATATTGTACTATGTAGCAGAAGTTATATTGGTATATCACGCCTTTAAATCAAATATCAATTCTATAACATATTGTTAATGTACACGAGATGTAATGGTGCAGACATGCAAGGGGCACCCTGTGTTTTCCTCCACCAATAATAGCTCTAGATTAGCTTTATGACCTAAGCTGTTGGTGCGTCGTTAAACCAAACAAACTAAGCTTACTCTAACATTATTATCAGCTATAAAGGCTTGCAAATTTCTTGAAGGCATAAAACCCATATACCAGTATCAAGGTATATCAAAATTGGGCACTATTCATTTGTTATTAATTGCAGGTATATATAGTGGCTGTAAGCCGCGAGCACGGCAACCCTGATACATTGTTGAAGTCTACGGATGAAGACGAGTTTGACAACACTGGGGAAAGTTTGCTGACATTAGTACAGTCAGAGTTACCTACCCTTAGTCAGAACTGGTTCCATGCTCTCAAAGATCATGCCTTGTTATCACTTCCGCTTGGTATGTTATTTCACCTGTGTTTCTCAATTCATTGTAAAACTAACATACTCCGCCTCCTTGGTCGAGTGGTTACGGTAGCTGACTTGTATACCACTGTAGCTTATCATCACTGGTGGTCACGGGTTCAAGCCTCACTTGGGTATGTCATTTATATGAAAAAGTTGGTAGTTTCTTATGGAGGTTGGTGCACCAAGTACTGGTTAACCGCTGGAGCCTGCGTTCTCGAAGCGAACTCACACATTACTGACGAGTACACACATGTTACTGATGAGTACAAACACATTACTGATGAGTACAAACACATTACTGATGAGTACAAACATGTTACTGATGAGTACAGACATGTTAATGATGAGTACAACATGTTACTGATGAGTACAAACATGATACTGACGGGTGTAAACATGTTACTGATGAGTACAAACATGATACTGATGAGTACAAACATGTTACTGATGTGTACAAACATGTTACTGGTGGGTACAAACATGATACTGATGAGTACAAACACACTACTGATAAGTGCAAACACATGATACTAATGAGTACAAACATGTTACTGATGAGTACAAACATGTTACTGATGAGTACAAACATGATACTGATGAGTACAAATATGTTACTGATGAGTACAAACACATTACTGATGAATACAAACATGTTACTGATGAGTACAAACATGATACTGATGAGTACAAACATGTTACTGATGAGTACAAACATGTTACTGATGAATACAAACATGTTACTGCTGAGTATAAACATGATACTGATGAGTACAAACATGACACTGATTAGTACAAACATGTTACTGATGAGTACAAACACGTTACCGGTGAGTACAAACACATTACTGATGAGTACAAATATGTTACTGATGAATACAAACACATTACTGATGAGTTCACATATGCTACTGATGAGTACAAACATGTTACTGATGAGTACAAACACGTTACTGGTGAGTACAAACATGATACTGATGCGTACAAACATGATACCGATGAGTACAAACATGATACTGATGAGTACAAACATGTTACTTATGAGTACACACACATTACTGATGAGTACAAACATGGTACTGATGAGTACAAACGTGTTACTGATGAGTACAAACACATTACTGATGAGGCAAACATGTTGCTGCTGAGTATAAACATGATACTGATGAGTACAAACATGATACTGATGAGTAAAAACATGTTACTGATGAGTACAAATACATTACTGATGAGTACACACATGATACTGATGGGTACAAACACGATACTGATCGAGTACAAACACGATACTGATCGAGTACAAACATGTTACTGATGAGTACAAACATGTTACTGATGAATACAAGCATGTTACTGATGAGTACAAACGTGATACTGATCGAGTACAAGCATGTTACTGATGAGTACAAACGTGATACTGATGAGTGCAAACATGATACTGATGAGTACAAATGTGATACTGATCGAGTACAAGCATGTTACTGATGAGTACAAACGTGATACTGATGAGTACAAGCATGTTACTGATGAGTACAAACGTGATACTGATCGAGTACAAGCATGTTACTGATGAGTACAAACGTGATACTGATGAGTGCAAACATGATACTGATGAGTACAAGCATGTTACTAATGAGTACAAACGTGATACTGATCGAGTACAAGCATGTTACTGATGAGTACAAACGTGATACTGATGAGTGCAAACATGATACTGATGAGTACAAACACGATACTGACGAGTACAAACATGATACTGACAAGTACAAACACGATACTGATGAGTACAAAGACGATACTGACGGGTACAAACACGATACTAGTATCCTGAGTCCTCTCATCGTTTGTCGCCAACCTTGTTTATTGTTATTCTTCAATGTCATAGTCTACCTATACATTTGTATCTTGAAAAGAAAACATAAAAATTGGAACAAATTTGAATCTAATCTATTTCGAAAGTTTGACACAAGAGTGTACAATGTGTGGTGTGTAATGGTCGATGTTTTAGCTATGCATGTTTATGCTTCATTATATTTATCACACAGAATTCTCAGGCCAGCTACCTTCAGAAGGTGGGGCATTTTACCATGTGGACACGATCGACACTGCACGGCCGCACTACCGCAAGTCCTGGCCGTCGATCCTGCATGCACTTGCCATCTGGTTGAAGGAGGCAGGTTTTGCCAAGCTGAACAAAGACATGGCACAGCCTGGAGGAGAGTCGCAGCCCGCAAACGCTCCCGCTAATCTCTACTCTGAGGATGCCAACGCAGAAAGACTGTATCTCATTATAGGTACTGTATTTAAGAGTTATAAGGTTTACATGTCTTGTATAAACACAGTCAGTTACGAAGTATATAGACAGTAATACAGAACATCGTCGATGACTTATTATATATAGTTATGCATCCATGTATGATAGATTAAATTTTATTTATTTTGTTCTACATGCAAACATAAATTTCACATGTTTAACAATATACATAGCACTAAATGAATATCTAGTACAATCTACATCCGTTATGTCGAATTCCGTCGGACCGAACAAAATACCTCGACATAACCGAAGTTTGACTTAGCGAAATTCTATATAAACGGAGCCAGTTATATGTAAAATGATAGTGTCTGAAATGGGACTTTGATCGGACTTCGAGATAACCGGAGAATTCGACATAACCGACTTTGACATAACGGATGTAGACTGTATATATTTTAACATACTTACATATATTTCACAAAAGCAGTGTGTCATAATATAAATGTCATTTTGTATTGTGACCCTCCTTTGCCTGATGGGTACATTTTGTATTGTGACCCTCCCTTGCCGGATGGGTACATTTTGTATTGTGACCCTCCCTTGCCTGATGGGTACATTTTGTATTGTGACCCTCCCTTGCCAGATGGGTACATTTTGTATTGTGACCCTCCCTTTCCGGATGGGTACATTTTGTATTGTGACCCTCCCTTGCATGATGGGTACATTTTGTATTGTGACCCTCCCTTGCATGATGGGTACATTTGTATGTGACCCTCCTTGCTGATGGGTACATTTTGTATTGTGACCCTCCCTTGCCTGATGGGTACATTTTGTATTGTGACCCTCCCTTGTCTGATGGGTACATTTTGTATTGTGACCCTCCCTTGTCTGATGGGTACATTTTGTATTGTGACCCTCCCTTGCATGATGGGTACATTTTGTATTGTGACCCTCCCTTGCCTGATGGGTACATTTTGTATTGTGACCCTCCCTTGCATGATGGGTACATTTTGTATTGTGACCCTCCCTTGTCTGATGGGTACATTTTGTATTGTGACCCTCCCTTGTCTGATGGGTACATTTTGTGTTGTGACCTTCCCTTGTCTGATGGGTACATTTTGTATTGTGACCCTCCCTTGTCTGATGGGTACATTTTGTATTGTGACCCTCCCTTGCCTGATGGGTACATTTTGTATTGTGACCCTCCCTTGCCTGATGGGTACATTTTGTATTGTGACCCTCCCTTGCCTGATGGGTACATTTTGTATTGTGACCCTCCCTTGTCTGATGGGTACATTTTGTATTGTGACCCGCCCTTGTGATGGGTACATTTTTAACAAATCATGCGAGAACAAAAAATTAAAACCCTACTGAGAAAAATAATAAAAACACCAAAACATTAATATAGAAAGATTGATGTAACCATGATTTATATTGATGTAAACCATGATTTATATTGATGTAACCATGATTTATATTCATGTAACCATGATTTATATTGATGTAACCATGATTTATATTCATGTAACCATGATTTATATTCATGTAACCATGATTTATATTGAAGTAACCATGATTTATATTGATGTAACCATGATTTATATTGATGTAAACCATGATTTATATTGATGTAACCATGATTTATATTGATGTAACAATGATTTTCTTTTGGCTGGATGCCTCCTATTATAAATAAATAGTATCTCATCTTATCTTACAAGAATGATTAGTTGCTGAATGTGTTTGTTTATTAAATGAGTGTTACGTTCAGTCAGATGCTTTGCTTAATGTTTTTGGATGAAATTTTGAGGCATATTTAAATGGTGATTTTATGTTCTGTAGGTATCTGTGTAGAAGCTATGTGTAACACAACGATCCAGTTACCCGAACATACAGCCCAGACATGTCTGCATGCAATACATGCCCTGTTGGAATCACCGTGGGCACGGGCACAGGTGGCGAAGGATCCCGTTCTGTACAGGGAGCTGCTGAATGTCATGCATAGGTACTTTCATTGATATATGTTCCATCGCCAGTCAAGCCCCAGGTAGATATAGAAGACATGTTTTCCTGGGCTTGGTTAGCCAACCTACTTGGTACACCAGTACTAAGCAATGTGTGTGGCGTGTCTTGACGTGTTATGGGACCCTGAACCTCTTGATCTCAAATTTACACTCCCACAATAAATTTGTTTTTTACATTTGTGACTCCTTTGAGATGAAGGTATTGTTTATATTTTGCAGTGTATTTTTGGCTCACGCCACTGTGAAGGTATTGTTTATATTTTGCAGGGTATTTTTGACTCACTCTGGTGTGAAGGTACATCTAGCTGTGATGGATGTTGTCCGATGTGTCGTCATAGCAGCACAAGAACATTTAGATTTCCTCAAACAAACGGAAGGTAAGATTGTACTGGTTCACCATATTTCACCAGCTACAAATTTACTGAGAAAATTGATACTGTGTCCATCTTATATGATTATGAACCAGGGTGGTTGTGTCCTTATCCACATTGCCTCTTCTCTCTCCCTCATAGCGATGTATTCCATCAGGAATGAAGTCTCGAGAGCGATTAAACTGTTGTAAGAACATTTTTCGCAATTGAGCTAAAAAGAAGTTTGATTAACTGATTAAAATCCTCTTTTATATAACGCAGTTTGTGTAGAGACATTACGAAGGACGAAGAGATCCATTATATAATTTTAAATTGGAATTGAATACAGCGATTGGGCAGGATTTGTAGTGTTAATAACCAGGCATACAGGAAATATAGTGTTGTTTGCTGGAGGATGATTGCCAGAGCCACTGGAATACAGAAGGTATTTTACAAGGAGGTATTTTGTAAAAGCGGCCATCACTTAACCAATACCTAAACATCTACTACTTGCAGAATCAAAATCTGAAGGCGAATCGAAGGATAAGAAAGCGCTGCTGCCCCCTGGTGGAGAAGGAGGTGAATCAGGGGAGATAATTCCTGGTCAGTCGATCGTATTTGCCGCCCTGGAGGTGTGTCTTGGCGTACTGTCACGTCGGGTCCCGGCTCTGAACCCGGCCGCACAGAGCACGGGTTTCCAAGTGCCGTTGAGAGCGTCACAGATGACAGAGGATGTGGCACAGCTTCTGTGTAACGTTGTGCAGCTGCTCGCTGAGCTGCCAAATCTCTGTTCTCTTCCAGGTATGAATCTATCTGTAATGTTGTCCATCCATTAAAACCATGATAAGAGATGATCTACAAATGTTTGTCAACTCGGTTTAGTAGACTTGTAGAGAATCCCATAAAAAGCCTTTACATCGATGGATATCAAGACATTAAACAGGCTATTGAAGTTGTTTTCCATAAATATGGAAAGTATTTACATCTCTCTCATTGCTGTTGAATGTTTTATGTTTATAAAAGTGTAAATGCTCAATACTTCACTACTCTTCCTCAGTCTTAATAATTACTTACTCTCCTCAGTCTCAATAATTCCTTACTCTCCACAGTCTCAATGCTTCCTTACTCTCCACAGTCTCAATACTTCTTTACTCTCCACAGTCTCAATACTTCCTTACTCTCCTCAGTCTCAATACTTCCTTACTCTCCACAGTCTCAATACTTCCTTACTCTCCACAGTCTCAATAATTCCTTACTCTCCTCAGTCTCAATACTTCCTTACTCTCCACAGTCTCAATAATTCCTTACTCTCCACAGTCTCAATACTTCTTTACTCTCCTCAGTCTCAATAATTCACTACTCTCCACAGTCTCAATACTTCCTTACTCTCCACAGTCTCAATACTTCCTTACTCTCCACAGTCTCAATACTTCCTTACTCTCCATAGTCTCCACAGCCTCAATAATTCCTTACTCTCCACAGTCTCAATACTTCCTTACTCTCCACAGCCTCAATACTTCACTACTCTCCATAGTCTCCACAGTCTCAATACTTCCTTACTCTCCACAGTCTCAATACTTCCTTACTCTCCTCAGTCTCAATACTTCCTTACTCTCCACAGTCTCAATACTTCCTTACTCTCCACAGTCTCAATACTTCCTTACTCTCCTCAGTCTCAATACTTCCTTACTCTCCACAGTCTCAATACTTCCTTACTCTCCACAGTCTCAATACTTCCTTACTCTCCACAGTCTCAATACTTCCTTACTCTCCACAGTCTCAATACTTCCTTACTCTCCACAGTCTCAATACTTCCTTACTCTCCACAGTCTCAATACTTCCTTACTCTCCTCAGTCTCAATGCTTCCTTACTCTCCTCAGTCTCAATACTTCCTTACTCTCCACAGTCTCAATACTTCCTTACTCTCCTCAGTCTCAATACTTCCTTACTCTCCACAGTCTCAATATTCCTTACTCTCCACAGTTTCAATACTTCCTTACTCTCCACAGTCTCAATACTTCCTTACTCTCCACAGTCTCAATACTTCCTTACTCTCCTCAGTCTCAATACTTCCTTACTCTCCTCAGTCTCAATACTTCCTTACTCTCCACAGTCTCAATACTTCCTTACTCTCCGCAGTCTCAATACTTCCTTACTCTCCACAGTCTCAATACTTCCTTACTCTCCTCAGTCTCGATACTTCCTTACTCTCCACAGTCTCGATACTTCCTTACTCTCCACAGTCTCAATACTTCCTTACTCTCCTCAGTCTCAATACTTCCTTACTCTCCACAGTCTCAATACTTCCTTACTCTCCACAGTCTCAATACTTCCTTATTCTCCTCAGTCTCAATACTTCCTTACTCTCCATAGTCTCAATACTTCCTTACTCTTCACAGTCTCAATACTTCCTTACTCTCCACAGTCTCAATAATTCCTTACTCTCCACAGTCTCAATACTTCCTTACTCTCCACAGTCTCAATACTTCCTTACTCTCCACAGTCTCAATACTTCCTTACTCTCCACAGTCTCAATACTTCCTTACTCTCCACAGTCTCAATACTTCCTTACTCTCCACAGTCTCAATACTTCCTTACTCTCCACAGTCTCAATAATTCCTTACTCTCCACAGTCTCAATAATTCCTTACTCTCCTCAGTCTCAATACTTCCTTACTCCCCACCGCCTCAATAATTCCTTACTAAAATGCAAGAATGCCCCCTTACAGTAATAGGAGCCAAACATATCATATCAGATTATTACAATATAAACAAAAAGAATCTATCCATTCTTCCGTAGTAACATGACTGGTTGTGTTTCAGGAAGTATGTCTGTTCTTCCAACTGTAATTCACCTCATTGTTGGACTGCTGAGAGAGATGTCGCCGAAGTCGATGGACAAACAGAACGGGGCTGTCATTACTGTTTGTATTAACTGTATACGAACGTTGCTTAGTTCTACACGATACGATGGTGATAAAAGATTGCTGGACTGGCATAGACTCATTCAGAGTTCTCTAGCTACTGTGATAAAAAACTCAATTGCTGGTGAGTATTTTTGTATGACTGATCTTGTCGCGATAACAGTATGCTTCATCGATAACAATCTACTTCATCGATCAAACGTCAGTCCATCCATGCAGGAAATACTATCAATAGAGACATTCATGGCGTACAATTTTTTAAACTATAATATATTATCTATTTTATTCCTCCACCGCATAATGCATTTGGGCGACTAAATTTTCTAAGATGCTTAACTGGACTAAATAGGAATGTTCACCTATTGTAATTGACGTATATACTCGCCTATTAGACTACCACCTCCAACTTTGGACTTAAATCAGTGGTTGAGAAATGCAAACAATTCAGAAGTATAGACCAAACAAATTAATTTATTGAACACTGTAAATTATGTCAAATAAAAAATGCACTGATGCTCATCAATAATTTAATGTTTGTGTATCAGCTATTTCTATAGTTTGTAATGTAAATAATTGCTTAACCAATTGTTCTATTAAAACAAATAAAACAATCAGACATAAAGTTGCAACAAATGAATATTTTAATAAATATAAAGTACGAAAGCAAAGCATTTTAGCACGTTAATTTTGATTTGAAGAAAAAAACGCTGCTGGCAAGTTCAGTTTTACAAAGTATTTTAGCAAATTCCATCTGAAATGAGGTTATTAGCAGATTCAATTTACAGAATTATTTTAGCAATTTAAATCTGAAAAGAGGTTCTTGGCAAGTTCATTCTACAATGTAGTTTAGCAAATTGGATCTGAAATGAGGTTACTGGCAAGTTCAGTGTAGTCAATTTTAGCAACTTTGATTTTTTAAAAGGCTACTTTACAAAGTATTTTAGCACAATTGATTTCAAGTTCAAAGTTCAGTTTACAGACAGGAGCTATGAATATCTATGCTTGTGTTACACCCTTTGAGTTATTTCAATATAAAATCATCAGTTATCAAATTAGAATAAACTTATATTTAAAATGCAAAAACAAAATGTATCACTCGCTTACAAGACGGGAAGCCACTTTGAGGCCATAATCTGGTGATACAATTCCTGTCTTATAGGCGAGTATGTACGGTACAACAATTGGATGTTTACATGACTATGTGGGCTGCTGTAATTCTCATGGTGTAGTGGGTTAACATATCTGCGACTGACACTCACCCTGAATTTTGTGCTAGTGACATTTGGAGGTAGACCATGTGTATTTATTACCCAGTGCATTTTCAGTACCTAAGAGAAATGTATGTCTAAGTTGATTGTTTCTTCTATATATAATCTTTATTATATAACTTTGTGAAGAGAATACATTGTTAAATATGTTAAAAAGAATGTGTTCTATTTATAGATGCATAAGAAATGTGTTCTATTAGATGAAGGAGAAATGTGTTCTATTTATGGATGCAGGAGAAATGCATTCTATTTATAGATGCAGGAGAAATGTGTTCTATTTATGGATGCGGAAGAAATGTTTTCTATTTACAGATGTAGGAGAAATGTGTTCCATTTATAGATGGAGGAGAAATGTGTTCTATTTATAGATGCGAGAGACAAATGTGTTCTATTTATGGATGCATGAGAACTGTGTTCTATTTATAGATGCAGGAGAAATGTTTTTTATTTATGGATGTAGGAGAAATGCATTCTATTTATAGATGCAGGAGAAATGTTTTTTATTTATGGATGTAGGAGAAATGCATTCTATTTATAGATGCAGGAGAAATGTGTCCTATTTATAGCTGCATGAGAAATGTATTCTATTAGATGAAGGAGAAATGTGATATATTTATAGATGAAGATTACCCGGGGATGGACGAGACGACGTATCTGTACACCATTACTGTGTTCATCATGTCTGTGTCACATGTAGTAAACAAAAACCTTGTATTAGTGAAACCCTGCATAAAGGCATACCTAGACTGCTGGCAGTCAGATATTATGCACGTAAGTCACTTCATTCGCATGTATGTCACGATTTGCCCGTAATTCATGTCATTCACGTTTAAGAAATGCCAAATGGAGACCTAATTTTTCTTTACATCATTTTCCTTTAGCCTATATAAAAAGAGAAGAGCCAATGCGGATTTAAGTGTCTGGCTGTGTTCGAACTCGCAACTTGTTGATTACGAGACAGACACCATGTCCATTACACCGCAGAGGTTCCAAAATTCTTGCTTCTAAATGAGATCAAATGAAAAATTTCAAATTCAAGATCTCCAAGTTTCTCTTGCGGCTATGATGATATAACTCAATGGCCAGATTGACCTGATGTATTATGCAACTTGATACAGCAAATTGTCTACTTTGAAAAATTAATGCAACAAAACACAAAAATTGATTGAAACAATGTCAACCCGCCATCAGTTATATCAACCCACCATCAGTTATATCAACCAACCCACCATCAGTTATATCAAACCACCATCTGTTATATCAACCCACCATCTGTTATATCAACCCACCATCTGTTATGTCAACCCGCCATCTGTTATATCAACCCACCATCTGTTATATCAACCCACCATCTGTTATGTCAACCCGCCATCTGTTATATCAACCCGCCATCTGTTATATCAACCCGCCATCAGTTATATCAACCCACCATCTGTTATGTCAACCCGCCATCTGTTATATCAACCCGCCATCTGTTATATCAACCCGCCATCTGTTATGTCAACCCACCATCTGTTATATCAACCCGCCATCAGTTATATCAACCCACCATCTGTTATGTCAACCCGCCATCAGTTATATCAACCCGCCATCTGTTATGTCAACCCGCCATCTGTTATATCAACCCGCCATCTGTTATATCAACCCGCCATCTGTTATATCAACCCACCATCTGTTATGTCAACCCACCATCAGTTATATCAACCCGCCATCTGTTATGTCAACCCACCATCAGTTATGTAAAACCGCCATCAGTTATATCAAACCGTCATCAGTTATGTCGACCCACTATTATTTATATCAACCCACCATTATTTATGTCAATGGATTTTCATGCTCCATTGTATCAACTTTCTCCAAAGTTAAGATGGTTTGTTGTATCGGGTTGCACCAACTCATTATTAAGATGTGGCTGAGTGATAACGGTCGTTGACTGCAAATCATTTACCCATCACCGCTGTAGGTTCAAATTCAACTGGGGATGTCGAATTCTTTCTTCATGCGAGGAAGCTATGCAGCTGTGAGGAAGTTATGCAGCTGTGAGGAAGTTATACAGCTGTGAGGAAGCTATGCAGCTGTGAGGAAGCTATGCAGCTGTGAGGAAATTATGCAGCTGTGAGGAAGCTATCCAGCTGTGAGGAAGCTATGCAGCTGTGAGGAAGCTATGCAGCTGTGAGGAAGCTATGCAGCTGTGAGGAAGCTATGCAGCTGTGAGGAAGCTATGCAGCTGTGAGGAAGCTATGCAGCTGTGAGGAAGCTATGCAGCTGTGAGGAAGCTATGCAGCTGTGAGGAAGCTATGCAGCTGTGAGGAAGCTATGCAGCTGTGAGGAAGCTATGCAGCTGTGAGGAAGCTATGCAGCTGTGAGGAAGTTATCCAGCTGGCTTGATGTGAGGAAGCTATGCAGCTGTGAGGAAGCTATCCAGCATGTGAGGAAGCTATCCAGCATGTGAGGAAGCTATGCAGCTGTGAGGAAGCTATGCAGCTGTGAGGAAGCTATGCAGCTGTGAGGAAGCTATGCAGCTGTGAGGAAGCTATGCAGCTGTGAGGAAGCTATGCAGCTGTGAGGAAGCTATGCAGCTGTGAGGAAGCTATGCAGCTGTGAGGAAGCTATGCAGCTGTGAGGAAGCTATGCAGCTGTGAGGAAGCTATGCAGCTGTGAGGAAGCTATGCAGCTGTGAGGAAGCTATGCAGCTGTGAGGAAGCTATGCAGCTGTGAGGAAGCTATGCAGCTGTGAGGAAGCTATGCAGCTGTGAGGAAGCTATGCAGCTGTGAGGAAGCTATGCAGCTGTGAGGAAGCTATGCAGCTGTGAGGAAGCTATGCAGCTGTGAGGAAGCTATGCAGCTGTGAGGAAGCTATGCAGCTGTGAGGAAGCTATGCAGCTGTGAGGAAGCTATGCAGCTGTGAGGAAGCTATGCAGCTGTGAGGAAGCTATGCAGCTGTGAGGAAGCTATGCAGCTGTGAGGAAGCTATGCAGCTGTGAGGAAGCTATGCAGCTGTGAGGAAGCTATGCAGCTGTGAGGAAGCTATGCAGCTGTGAGGAAGCTATGCAGCTGTGAGGAAGCTATGCAGCTGTGAGGAAGTTATGCAGCTGGCTTGCAGAAGGTTGGTGGTTCTACCCAGGTCCGTGCCTGCAAAAACTGCTCGGAGGGCACTCAGGGTATTCCTTCACCAATAGAAGCGGGATAATCGCCGTACGACCTATGCTGTTGATGCGACCCCAAACACGAAACAAACATGTTCAACACACAGCTGCCCGCTTGATATCAAAAACGTCCCGGTTCGACCACGTGTCTCCTATTCTTGAAGATCTCCACTGGCTACCCGTCAACTACAGAATTAAATACAAAATCCTAACACTAACATATAAAGCACTAAATAACAAAGGCCCAGTTTACATTAAAAACATGCTGAAAGTGTACCACCCTAAGAGAACATTAAGATCGCAAAATGGTTCCCTTAGACTAGTCGAGGAGGACCCAAGACACATTAAGTCAGTGACATATGGTGACAGAAGATTTGAAGTAGCCGCACCAAAACTATGGAACGCCCTTCCCAATGGAATCAGGGACTCAAAATCGTTGTGTTCCTTTAAAAGATCTTTGAAAACACACTTTTTCAAACAAGCGTATGGATGTTAAATATCAATGATTTCCAAATTACATGTTGATAGTTTTTCCTTTTTTAATATTATTCATAAATGAAGTTATGTTGTTTTAATGAAAGATTTAATAATAATTTTTAAATGTTTTTTATTTTTGTTTATTTCTTAAGGTTATTTAAATCAAAGATATTAGGAATTATATATCTTATCTTAGGCATCTTATATTAGTTTTCAGTTCTTATAATTTTTAATGTTCTAATGTTTCGATAACTTGTTTCATTAATAATCATGTAGGTTTTATTTAATTTTAGTTTCTTTAGTTTAGTAATTTTAGTTTTAAGATCCATATTTTTCAATCTCTAATTACTTTTTATACATGTATTGTATTGTCATGTTTTGCTTACTTATTCATGTTTTACCATATCTGTGATATGTCATATGTTCAACTGTAAAGCGCCTTTGAGCGCATACCTTATTATGAAAAGGGCGCTATATAAATGTGGTATATTATTATTATTAACATGATCATTTAGAACACCTGTTATAATGACATACGTATTATTATCAGATTCCTGCTGTGTACCGGTACATACACTACCGTATAGAATTCTGCATTGGTAAAATTGAGCTTTGTTTTGCAGGTTAGATTAAAAGGTTGTCAGTTATTTACAACCCTTATCTCCAAGATCAGATCGGACGATGCAATGCCTTACATACATGTGATGGCCCCTAAGATTATCGATTATCTGTACACGAGCAGTACGAATCCACCGAGCACAGAGTGTGAGAAAGATCTACTCCTCACATCCATAAACACGTTTCATATGCTCATCGGCATTGCTGAAGAAAGTAAACGTAAGTTGTATCAGGTCTGTCCTAAAGAAGGAAGGTTTTATATAAATGGAAGTACAATACACACTGTCCTAAAGAAGGAAGGGTTATATAAACTGTCATAAAGAAGGAAGGGTTATATAAACTGTCATAAAGAAGGAAGGGTTATATAAACTATCATAAAGAAGGAAGGGTTATATAAACTATCATAAAGAAGGAAGGGTTATATAAACTATCATAAAGAAGGAAGGGTTATATAAACTGTCATAAAGAAGGAAGGGTTATATAAACTGTCATAAAGAAGGAAGGGTTATATAAACTGTCATAAAGAAGGAAGGGTTATATAAACTGTCATAAAGAAGGAAGGGTTATATAAACTGTCATAAAGAAGGAAGGGTTATATAAACTATCATAAAGAAGGAAGGGTTATATAAACTATCATAAAGAAGGAAGGTTTATATAAATAGAAGTACAATATAAACTGTCATAAAGAAGGAAGGTTTATATAATAAAGTAATATAACTGTCATAAAGAAGGAAGGTTTATATAAATAGAAGTACAATATAAACTGTCATAAAGAAGGAAGAGTTATATAAATGGAAGTACAATATAAACTGTCATAAAGAAGGAAGGGTTATGTAAATGGAAGTACAATATAAACTGTCATAAAGAAGGAAGAGTTATATAAATGGAAGTACAATATAAACTGTCATAAAGAAGGAAGAGTTATATAAATGGAAGTACAATATAAACTGTCATAAAGAAGGAAGGGTTATATAAATAGAAGTACAATATAAACTGTCATAAAGAAGGAAGGGTTATGTAAATGGAAGTACAATTGTGGTTGTATTATCCCCATCACAGATAGTTCTACATTTAGGGTGTTGTTGGGTATCGGTCCCCATCACAGATAGTTCTACATTTAGGGTGTTGTGGGGTATCGGTCCCCATCACAGATAGTTCTACATTTAGGGTGTTGTGGGGTATCGGTCCCCGTCACAGATAGTTCTACATTTAGGGTGTTTTGGGGTATCGGTCCCCATCACAGATAGTTCTACATTTAGGGTGTTTTGGGGTATCGGTCCCCATCACAGATAGTTCTACATTTAGGGTGTTGTGGGGTATCGGTCCCCATCACAGATAGTTCTACATTTAGGGTGTTGTGGGGTATCGGTCCCCGTCACAGATAGTTCTACATTTAGGGTGTTTTGGGGTATCGGTCCCCATCACAGATAGTTCTACATTTAGGGTGTTGTGGGGTATCGGTCCCCATCACAGATAGTTCTACATTTAGGGTGTTGTGGGGTATCGGTCCCCATCACAGATAGTTCTACATTTAGGGTGTTGTGGGGTATCGGTCCCCGTCACAGATAATTCTAAGTGGTTTATTAATTCTATTTTTCAGGAATCACGTTACTGACTGTGTTTCTACCTATACTTGTGTCATATCTCCTGGATGAGAAATCTCTACCCACGGCCGGTAAAATAGAGCGTAAAATCCACGACGATAGCCTGTCTAATCTAATGAAGATCGGCCCGCAGTACCCCACCGAGTTTCGTGTGATCATGACAAACCAGGCTGAACTTAAAGTGAGGCTCGAGTCTGCGATCAGAGTTAACCAGCAGGCCAAGAGTGCTCTTATAAAAGCGCAGGAGAAAGCAAAGATTGCCGCGCAACCAGCTAAACCAACGATCACACTCAAAACAAACTTTGCCAGTTTTGCATAATATACCCAATCTTGCTATGCAAAGTCGTGTCCCCTGGTCTAGTACGCAAGTGTTTAACACAAGTAATTTGTTGCTACCATTTCCAGCCAACAATTCGCCTTACCGAAAAAGTTGTGTCCCCTAGTTTACCAGCCGCGGTCCTTGAATTTAGCCTTCAAGCCAACCTAATCACAAATTCTATACAGTGTACATACAGTAAGGCTAGTATGTGTGATGTTTTACAGCATATTGACATTTTACTGAGGCTAAAATCCAAATGCCTGTGGTCTAGCATACAATTGTTTAACAAACTTCATTTGTTACTAACATCTGGTCAATATGTCCGTACTAAAAGAGTGAGCAACGTTAGTCGATAAGTGTTTGTGATTCTGGAAACTTGATAAATAGATACTTTTTGTGTAAGGAGACTCTGTGGCCAAGTCTTTATGGTTTAATGACTTTAACCCTCACCCCTGTAGATGCAAATCCGATGATGAGTGTCAAATTCTTTCTTGTGTGGTTGGTGGTTCAATTGGGGTGTCTGTATGGGCGTATGTAGTGTTCATCCACCAACAGCAGGAAAGCCACCATAAGATAAGATCAATTTTATTTTGAGTCGGCAAGATAGCAACAATACAACACAAGCTCTGAGTGAGCTTTTGAACCGACCAGGTCATCTAAGTTATTGATATGACTGTAAACCAAAGAGCAAACAAAAGACATGAGCGTATCTGTTTCACCAAAATTTCATTGCAATTTCATTGCGGAACGGTATGTTTCTTTTAGTGAGGTCATTGAATAGAATGTAATTTGAAAATAAAATGGAAAACAATGACTTGTGTATATAACCTGATACTCAGTGTGACATTAATAATGACTATTGTCGGCTCAGCCAATTGTAAATCAAATTTTGAGATTTTTGGAAATATTACGGTGAAATTTATTTTTGTATGAGTTCCAGGAAACTTGGTTGAGACATTACAAGAGGAAATATACTTCACTGGAGATGTTGAATTAATATATTGTTGGTGTGAATTGAATCTATGTTAGATAAACTATATTGGTGCTATGCTATTTATTACCAAAATGTGTGTTTAGATACTTACGTTCTTGGTATTTTATCGCTGAATGTCATTGGTAGTTTTAATTTGGAATAATCTGGGGGGGGTTTGAAACATGGAATAACCGGGGATGTTTTAAATATAGAATGAACAGGATTGGAGGTTATAAAACTGTTCTCAAATCTCAAACTTGAGCTTCAGTGAATGGTTGAGCTGAGAACAAAACTCAAATTCAACCAATCATGTCGATGAACTTTCAGTTTGCGATTAGAGAAAAATCTTATAACTCCCTGGCCTGGGGTGTTCTATTGCCAGTACCAATTGACCTTGGTGTTTTTACAGTGTATGTCCGTGTGTGTTTCTGCAGTGAAGTGACCACATACCAAAGATTGTTCTGCTTAGTTTTTTTATAGAGCTGATATATTGTGCAATAACATACACAGACCGGAAGTAACTTCATATTTTCTGCCAGACATGTTTTTAAGCGATTGATTTATATTGCGGGTTTAGCTACATCCAACAAGGCCAAATTTATGTTTATAATTTCTGTTGTCAACCTGAATATATAATAGAAAGTTAACCTGAATATATCATGGAAAGTGAACCTGAATATATAATAGAAAGTCAACCTGAATATATAATAGAAAGTCAAGATGATGACATCTGCATGTATGGTGTTGCTTCCGGTTTTGAGTATCAGAACGATAAGGGTAAAACACGTTGCAGAGTAAATTATTCTACATTTCATTTTGTACATAAAATAGTTAAGACAGGTCTGGCACTGTAAAGTGCTTTAATATATACATGTATAATACATTCATTCATAAGTACATGTTTAGTTAAGTTGTTGATTTAAGATTGCGAAGAACTATTAAGTTTCCCTGGTAAGCAAAATTGGTTTTGTGTAACAACATATTGAAACATTTATCTATGTGATAACGGCGCATCCATGTTGCCTATTTTTCCAATGTTCCATATAAACTGACATTGGATTATTTCCCCTGACATTGGATTATTTCCCCTGACATTGGATTATTTCCCCTGACATTGGATTATTTCCCCTGACATTGGATTATTTCCCCTGACATTGGATTATTTCCCCCCTGACATTGGATTATTTCCCCCCTGACATTGGATTATTTCCCCTGACATTGGATTATTTCCCCTGACATTGGATTATTTCCCCTGACATTGGATTATTTCCCCTGACATTGGATTATTTCCCCTGACATTGGATTATTTCCCCTGACATTGGATTATTTCCCCCCTGACATTGGATTATTTCCCCTGACATTGGATTATTTCCCCTGACATTGGATTATTTCCCCTGACATTGGATTATTTCCCCTGACATTGGATTATTTCCCCTGACATTGGATTATTTCCCCTGACATTGGATTATTTCCCCTGACATTGGATTATTTCCCCTGACATTGGATTATTTCCCCTGACATTGGATTATTTCCCCTGACATTGGATTATTTCCCCTGACATTGGATTATTTCCCCTGACATTGGATTATTTCCCCTGACATTGGATTATTTCCCCTGACATTGGATTATTTCCCCCCTGACATTGGATTATTTCCCCTGACATTGGATTATTTCCCCTGACATTGGATTATTTCCCCTAACTCCTTTGGAACTTCTTGTCTTCTCTATAAGAAATGTATTTCTGACAAATGTATGTTTATTTATGGTTGCCCCCATGTGCACTACATGAACCCCCGTTGGACCGTGATATTAAATGATATAGGTAAGATATTATCTACCTTATTCCGGTTGCCCATATGAGCGATGCCTCCTGAAGAGATTAGTCATATTAGATTTTGGAAGATAGTGCAATGATACAGATAGAGACCCATTCCAGAGTATCCTCTGGTTCTATTACGTGCACAGTGTAAAGCACCGACACAAGGACCTCGGTTTAAAGTCCCATCTGAAAGACTGTAAATATTAATAGGGTCAGACGGGGGATCGAACCTGCGATCACTGGATTCGCAGTCCGTGTTAACTACTGAACTACTGACCTTGTGACCTCGTATCTCCTGCAATATGTCACAATAGTTGATTAGTATCTCCAATTCAATTTTAACGTATTTTATATACACACTGTCACATGGTTTACATCTGTCTGGAGTTACTTGTATGTATGATGTAAACGTGTACACTTTTATTGATGTGTAAATATGTTGATAGCTTTTTATGCTTCATCCTGTATATTTTGCAGACTTGTAAATGTCTCTATCTTATTTTGTACAAATTATGCATCCAATATAAATACAATTGTATTATGGAACAAGAAGAAAGAATGTATCTCATATATAAGTCGAGTATATTGTTTATTTAATCAAGTGAGGGAGCTATCCGTCTGGCATTAGGAAGGTTGCCGGCTATAAATGGCTAAAGGTTGCCGGCTATAAATGGCTACAGGTTGTCAGCTATAAATGGCTAAAGATTGCTGGCTATAAATGGCGAACAGTAATGGTTGCTGGCTATAAATGGCTAAAGGTTGCTGACTATAAATGGCTAAGGATTGCCATATATAAATGGCTAAAGGCTGCTGGCTATAAATGGCTAAAAGAACAAATGGAGAACAATGGAATAGCCAAAATAGCCTTACTTCCAACCACAAATGTATATCCCCATGCCTTACTTCCAACCACAAATGTGTATCCCATGCCTTACTTCCAACCACAAATGTGTATCCCATACCTTACTTCCAACCACAAATGTATATCCCAATGCCTTACTTCCAACCACAAATGTGTACCCCATGCCTTACTTCCAACCATAAATGTGTATCCCATACCTTACTTCCAACCACAGATGTATATCCCCATGCCTTCCACCACAAATTTATCCCCATGCCTTACTTCCAACAACAAATGTATCCCCATGCCTTACTTCCACCACAAATGTATCCCCATGCCTTACTTCCAACCACAAATGTATCCCCATGCCTTACTTCCAACCACAAATGTGTATCCCAATGCCTTACTTCCAACCACAAATGTGTATCACATGCCTTACTTCCAACCACATTTGTGTATTCCCATGCCTTACTTCCAACAACAAATGTGTATCCCATGCCTTACTTCCAACTGCAAATGTATATTCCCATTCCTTACTTCCAACCACAAATGTGTATCCCATGCCTTACTTTCAACCACAAATGTGCATCACATGCCTTACTTCCAACCAAACATGTGTATCCCATGCCTTACTTCCAACCACAAATGTGTATCCCATGCCTTACTTCCAACCACAAATGTATCCACATGCCTTACTTCCAACCACAAATGTATCCCCATGCCTTACTTCCAACAACAAATGTATCCCAGTGCCTTACTTCCAACCACAAATGTGTATTTCCATGCCTTACTTCCAACCACACATGTGTATCCTCGTGCCTTACTTCCAATCACAAATGTGTATTCCCATGTCTTGCTTCCAACCACAAATGTATCCCAATGCCTTACTTCCACCACAAATGTTAACCCAGTGCCTTACTTCCAACAACAAATGTATCCCAGTGCCTTACTTAAACCACAAATGTGTATCCTCATGCCTTACTTCTAACCACAAATGTGTATCCCCATGCTGTACTTCCAACCACAAATGTGTATCCCAATGCCTTACTTCCAACCACACATGTGTATCCTCATGCCTAACTTCCAACCACAAATGTGTATCCCAATGCCTTAATTCCAACCACAAATGTGTATTCCCATGCCTTACTTCCAACCACAAATGTGTATCCCCATGCCTTACTTCCAACCACAAATGTGTATCCCAGTGCCTTACTTCCAACCACAAATGTATCCCCATGCCTTACTTCCACCCACAACTGTATCCCCATGCCTTACTTCCACCACAAATGTATCCTCATGCCTTACTTCCAACAACAAATGTATCCCAGTGCCTTACTTCCAACCACAAATGTGTATTCCCATGCCTTACTTCCAACCACACATGTGTATCCTCATGCCTTACTTCCAATCACAAATTTGTATTCCCATGCCTTACTTCCAACAACAAATGTATCCCAGTGCCTTACTTCCAACCACAAATGTGTATTCCCATGCCTTACTTCCAACCACAAATGTGTATTCCCCATGCCTTACTTCCAACCACACATGTGTATCCTCATGCCTTACTTCCAACCAAACATGTGTATCCCATGCCTTACTTCCAACCACAAATGTGTATCCCATGCCTTACTTCCAACCACAAATGTATCCCCATGCCTTACTTCCAACCACAAATGTATCCCCATGCCTTACTTCCAACAACAAATGTATCCCAGTGCCTTACTTCCAACCACAAATATGTATTTCCATGCCTTACTTCCAACCACACATGTGTATCCTCATGCCTTACTTCCAATCACAAATGTGTATTCCCATGTCTTGCTTCCAACCACAAATGTATCCCAATGCCTTACTTCCAACCACAAATGTATCGCCATGCCTTACTTCCAACCACAAATGTGTATTCCCATGCCTTACTTCCAACCACAAATATGTATTCCCCATGCCTTACTTCCAACCAAACATGTGTATCCCATGCCTTACTTCCAACCACAAATGTGTATCCCATGCCTTACTTCCAACCACAAATGTATCCCCATGCCTTACTTCCAACCACAAATGTATCCCAGTGCCTTACTTCCAACCACAAATGTATCCCAGTGCCTTACTTCCAACCACACATGTGTATTTCCATGCCTTACTTCCAACCACACATGTGTATCCTCATGCTTTACTACCAACCACAAATGTGTATCCCCATGCCTTACTTCCAACCACAAATGTATCCCCATGCCTTACTTCCAACCACAAATGTATCCCCATGCCTTACTTCCAACAACAAATGTATCCCAGTGCCTTACTTCCAACCACAAATGTGTATTCCCATGCCTTACTTCCAACCACACATGTGTATCCTCATGCCTTACTTCCAATCACAAATGTGTATTCCCATGTCTTGCTTCCAACCACAAATGTATCCCAATGCCTTACTTCCACCACAAATGTTAACCCAGTGCCTTACTTCCAACAACAAATGTATCCCAGTGCCTTACTTAAACCACAAATGTGTATTCCCATGCTTTACTACCAACCACACATGTGTATCCTCATGCCTTACTTCTAACCACAAATGTGTATCCCCATGCTGTACTTCCAACCACAAATGTGTATCCCAATGCCTTACTTCCAACCACACATGTGTATCCTCATGCCTTACTTCCAATCACAAATGTGTATTCCCATGCCTTACTTCCAATCACAAATGTGTATTCCCATGTCTTACTTCCAACCACAAATGTATCCCAGTGCCTTACTTCCAACCACAAATGTGTATTCCCATGCCTTACTTCCAACCACACATGTGTATCCTCATGCCTTACTTCCAACCAAACGTGTATCCCATGCCTTACTTCCAACCACAAATGTGTATCCCATGCCTTACTTCCAACCACAAATGTATCCCCATGCCTTACTTCCAACCACAAATGTATCCCCATGCCTTACTTCCAACCAAACGTGTATCCTCATGCCTTACTTCCAACCACAAATGTATCCCCATGCCTTACTTCCAACCACAAATGTATCCCCATGCCTTATTTCCAACAACAAATGTATCCCAGTGCCTTACTTCCAACCACAAATGTGTATTCCCATGCCTTACTTCCAACCACACATGTGTATCCTCATGCCTTACTTCCAACCACAAATGTGTATCCCATGCCTTACTTCCAACCACAAATGTATCCCCATGCCTTACTTCCAACCACAAATGTGTATCCATACCTTACTTCCAACCACAAATATGTATCTCATGTCTTACTTCCAACCACAAATGTGTATCCATACCTTACTTCCAACAACAAATGTGTATCCATGCCTTACTTCCAACCACAAATGTGTACCCCATGCCTTACTTCCAACAACAAATGTGTATCCCAGTGCCTTACTTCCAATCACAAATGTGTATTCCCATGTCTTGCTTCCAACCACAAATGTATCCCAATGCCTTACTTCCACCACAAATGTGTATCCATACCTTACTTCCAACAACAAATGTGTATCCATGCCTTACTTCCAACCACAAATGTGTACCCCATGCCTTACTTCCAACAACAAATGTGTATCCCAGTGCCTTACTTCCAACCACAAATGTATCCCCATGCCTTACTTCCACCCACAAATGTATCCCCATGCCTTACTTCCACCACAAATGTATCCCATTCCTTACTTCCAACCACAAATGTGTATTCCCATTCCTTACTTCCAACCACAAATGTGTATCTCATTCCTTACTTCCAACCACAAATGTATCCCCATGCCTTACTTCCACCCACAAATGTATCCCCATGCCTTACTTCCACCACAAATGTATCCCATTCCTTACTTCCAACCACAAATGTGTATTCCCATTCCTTACTTCCAACCACAAATGTGTATCTCATTCCTTACTTCCAAACACAAATGTGTATCCCATGCCTTACTTCCAACCACAAATGTGTATCTCATTCCTTACTTCCAAACACAAATGTGTATCCCATGCCTTACTTCCAACCACAAATGTGTACCCCATGCCTTACTTCCAACCACAAATATGTACCACATGCCTTACTTCCAACCACAAATATGTACCCCATGCCTTACTTCCAACCACAAATATGTACCCATGCCTTACTTCCAACCACAAATGTGTATCCATGCCTTACTTCCAACCACAAATGTATATCCCCATGCCTTACTTCCAACCACAAATGTGTATCCATACCTTACTTCCAACCACAAATATGTATCTCATGTCTTACTTCCAACCACAAATGTGTATCCATACCTTACTTCCAACAACAAATGTGTATCCATGCCTTACTTCCAACCACAGATATGTACCCCATGCCTTACTTCCAACAACAAATGTATCCCAGTGCCTTACTTCCAACCACAAATGTGTATTCCCATGCCTTACTTCCAATCACACATGTGTATCCTCATGCCTTACTTCCAATCACACATGTGTATCCTCATGCCTTACTTCCAATCACAAATGTGTATTCCCATGCCTTACTTCCAATCACAAATGTGTATTCCCATGTCTTACTTCCAACCACAAATGTATCCCAGTGCCTTACTTCCAACAACAAATGTATCCCAGTGCCTTACTTCCAACCACAAATATGTATCTCATGTCTTACTTCCAACCACAAATGTGTATCCATACCTTACTTCCAACAACAAATGTGTATCCATGCCTTACTTCCAACTACAGATATGTACCCCATGCCTTACTTCCAACAACAAATGTGTATCCCATGCCTTAATTCCAACCACACATATGTATCCCATGCCTTACTTCCAACAACAAATGTGTATCACATGCCTTACTTCCAACAACAAATGTGTATCACATGCCTTACTTCCAACCACAACTGTGTATCCATACCTTACTTCCAACAACAAATGTGTATCCATGCCTTACTTCCAACCACAGATATGTACCCCATGCCTTACTTCCAACCACAAATATGTATCCCATGCCTTACTTCCAACAACAAATGTGTATCACATGCCTTACTTCCAACAACAAATATGTATCCCATGCCTTACTTCCAACCACAAATATGTATCCCATGCCTTACTTCCAACAACAAATGTGTATCACATGCCTTACTTCCAACCACAAATGTGTATCCCATGCCTTACTTCCAACAACAAATGTGTATCACATGCCTTACTTCCAACCACAAATGTGTATCCCATGCCTTACTTCCAACCACAAATGTGTATCACATGCGTTACTTCCAACAACAAATGTGTATCACATGCCTTACTTCCAACCACAAATGTGTATCCCATGCCTTACTTCCAACCACAAATGTGTATCACATGCCTTACTTCCAACCACAAATGTGTATCCCATGCCTTACTTCCAACCACAAATGTGTATCCCATGCCTTACTTCCAACCACAAATATGTATCCCATGCCTTACTTCCAACCACAAATGTGTATCCCATGCCTTACTTCCAACCACAAATATGTATCCCATGCCTTACTTCCAACCACAAATATGTATCCCATGCCTTACTTCCAACCACAAATGTGTATCCCATGCCTTACTTCCAATCACAAATGTGTATCACATGCCTTACTTCCAACCACAAATATGTATCCCATGCCTTACTTCCAACCACAAATGTGTATCACATGCCTTACTTCCAATCACAAATGTGTCTCCCCATGCTTTATTTCCAAACACAATATTGTTCCAAACTGCAAATATGTATCCCCATACCTTACTTCCAACCACATTATTGTTCCAATCACAAATGTGTATCCCCATAGCTTGCTTTCAACCACATTATTGTTCCAATCACAAATGTGTATCCCCATACCTTGCTTCCAACCACATTTGTATTTGGAACAATATTGTGTTTGGAAGATCATGTGACAGATGCACACCTAGGTGTTTATGATGACGGACTTCAGTTATTAGTTTTTTATCTGAGTTTTAATTTGAAGTGGAGGATGGTAGTTATCTCTTTGCTTTGTACGCAATATCAGTTCGGATTCTGTTTTAGTAGGATTTAACTTTACAAGCCATTTTGAAGCCCATATGGTATTGTTTGGAGATCAGGAAAGCAGAGGCCATAACTGGATTTTCGACGACAATGTAACAGTTGATATCATCATCAAAAAGTCTAATAATGGCTTGAATATCTCGAACAATATTGTTAATATAATAAGGAAAAGAAGAGGCCTGAGAATTGATCCTTGTGGTACGCCAGCGGTGAGAAAATTATCTGAGGATTTACAACCGGGAAGAACAACTCGTTGATTTATGTTATGCAAATAAGACGAGAACCAGGATAGCAAAAATAGTCCAAAAATACTGATTGAGTTTAATAGTTAACAAGAACTGATGAGAGATATTGGACGATAGTTGTTGACTACGAGAACGATCACCAGATTTGAACAGTGGAGTAACATTTGCATCTTTCCAGATATCAGATACTGTAGTAATGTGAATGATGTCCACCTGGAAGACAGTCACTAATGTCCACCCAGGAACTAGTCACAGATGTCCACCTGGGAAACAGTCACTGCTATCCACCCAGAAACCAGTCACTGCCATCTACCCAGAAACCAGTCACTAATGTCCACCTGGGAACCAGTCACTGATGTCCATTCTGGAACCAAACATCAACGTCCATCAGTGATCCAGTCAATGCATGACGTATATCCAGGAATCAGTCACCGACATCCACTAGGGAACCAGTCACAGACATCCATCCGGGAACCAGTCACTGTCATCCGTCTGTGAACCAGTCACCGATGTCCATCCAGGAACCAGTCATTGCCGTCTGCTCAGGAACCATTCAATGATGCCCACTTGCCTCCAGCCAGGAACCAGTCATGTCCGTCCATCCGAGAACCAGTCGCTGACGTCCACCAAGGAACCAGTCACCGACATCCATCCTGTAACGATTCACCCATAAAATAAGGGTTACATGGCTAGGAGAACATGAGGTTTACTGACTAGTGGTCTAGGGCTAGTTCATGTGGCTATAAAACCATTTATGTGACTATCAATTCCGTTCATGTTGCTATAGAGATCAATGGAATAGCCACTTAATATACAATTTTGAGCATATCTATCGCAATCCCTAGAAATACCGAAAGACTCCTAAACACCGAAAAATACCGAGACACCGAAAACCAGTATATAACAGCAATATAAGTAAGAAGTAACGTGTTCTATCTATTTATTAAGCATATTACACCGTATTGACTTAATATATGCCCTTTATAGTGATTAATTATAATGTTATGAGAGTATTTCGGCGATTTCATTTTCAAGGGAGACTAATCCTACTCTACCGTATACCGAAAGACACTAAAGATATGTATAAAACAACACTAAAATGAATGAATTAATGTGTTTATAGCTACATATTAACATTTCTATACATTATAACTGTTTATTGAAATAAAATATGTCCTTTATGAGTGTATTTCAGTATATATTACACAATATCGCCGCCAGTCCTATACCGAAATACACTTTCATTTTCAAGGGAGACTAATCCTACTCTACCGTATACCGAAAGACACATACAAAACAATAAAAATAATGAATTAGCTTAGTAATAGCTATGTATTAAGTTTAATATACCTAATAACTGTGAAATGACTTAATATCCGCCCTTTATAGTGATTTATTTTAATGTACTGAGAGTATTTCGGCGATTTCATTTTCAAGGGAGACTAATCCTACTCTACCGAAAGACACTTTTAAGTTTGCATTTCTGTATATATTACACAATATCGCCGCCAGTCATATACCGAAAGACACTTTCATTTTCAAGGGAGACTAATCCTACTCTACCGAAAGACACTTTTAAGTTCTGCATTTCTGTATATATTACACAATATCGCTACCAGTTCTATACCGAAAGACACTTCATTTTCAAGGGAGACTAATCCTACTCTACCGAAAGAAACTTTTACGTTCTGCATTTCTGTATAATATATTACATAATATCGCCACCAGTCCTTTCATTTTCGAATGGTGCGACGCGATTGGCTAACGCCAGCTGTCAATCAAAATCGGCAGAAAGGTCAATTATATTACACAATATCACTTTTAAGATAAATAGCATGCCCTGTCACGTTTGCCAACATATAAATTCCTTGTTTGTGTTTAAATACATTTGGCAAAGTTTATTCATGAGAAGGAATTTATATGTTGTTTCCAGCTGGCACCATCATGGAGGTGTGACTAGGACTTGTTGCTAAATGCAACCATCTGCCAGCCTTTTTTTATAAGCACTTCTTTTGTGGTGTCTTGCCAAACGACACTTCTTTTCTTGGTGCTTTGCAAATGAAAAACTAACGCTATTATAAAATATATGCGTGTTTGGTGTCAGATACATCTTTTAGTGTTGCTGTTTCCAGCACATCTTTTGGTGGTAGCGTGACACATCTTTTGCTTTTTATAATACGAAGCACATCTTTTGAAGGTGTCGTAATAGAAGACACATCTTTTGTATGTGCTCATTATTTTAATATCAAATTTCAAATTATTACAATCACAACAAATTATGGTAATATGTACATGTTTAAAACACAACGAATATAATAGTAAAACTGTCCGTGGCCCACTATCTGAACTAAATGTTATGTATCACTGTTTTCAGGTTGCCGTTGACGTCGGTTGGTCGTGGATCTTGTTCTTTTCAATCGACATTGTAGAGGCGTGTAAACAAACAGATTAAATAAACATCAAAATAGAAAACATTGCAATACATAATATACAAAACAGAACTGAATATGTATATCTTATACAATACTACGATATTTTAAAGTTAAAGATTTGATAGTACAATACATAGTACAATTATTCCCGAGAACCTGAGATGATTAATATGTATGTTCGATTATCAGGAAGCGACTAACAATGCCTACAATGCACTACCACCCCAGTATTGGGGCATCCGACGGGATTCAAGGCGTGTATATTGTAATTATATGTTAGCTGCTGATAGCCAAAAGTACAGACATATTTGAAAACATTGCAATACATAATATACAAAACAGAACTGAATATGTATATCTTATACAATACTACGATATTTTAAAGTTAAAGATTTGATAGTACAATACATAGTACAATTATTCCCGAGAATCTGAGATGATTAATATGTATGTTCGATTATCAGGAAGGGACTAACAATGCCTACAATAAACGTGCGTCTACATCAGATCAGATAAACAGCAGTCATGACAACGGATTGAATACACGGGTATAGGAAAAGTACGTACATTTTAGTACGCTATGTGAAAAGCACAGCGAGACCATGTTTCAATCATCACCGTTGATTAATAATTACATACATACATATTTAAACATAGATAAATAGCGGACACATATAATAAGCATATAAAGAAACTTACCTTGAAAGAGCAGCTCTTAAATTGTATTCCCCACCAATGAATGCACAACTTTTACACAAGTATTTAAGATATTTTAAAGACCAGGATTTTAAGTCTACTGAACTTAAGTTTGCACCGCGAGCATGAATCCAGTTTTGACAACTTGAACATTGAATAGTGCCATCCTCGCACTCTTTTGCACAAATTACACAAGGATATTCAGCCATTATACAGATGCCAAAACTCAATAAATGTAAACGCAACGGTAATGTTTCAATGAGGGGTGATTTGTAATGTGTGTTTTACGTTTATTTATCGTCGCTACCGGTTACCCATATGAGCGACGTCTCCTGAAGAGATTAGTCAGTTTAGATTTTGGAGGATAGTGCAATGATACAGATAGAGACCCATTCCAGAGTCTCCTCTGGTTCTTTTACGTGCACGGTGTAAAGCACCGACACGAGACCTCGGTTTAACGTCCCATCTGAAAGACTGTTAATTTTATTAGGGTCAGACGGGGGATCGAACCTGCGATCCCTGGATTACCAGTCCAGCGTGATTTGTAATCGAACGATTTAATTTTGTTTATAGTCGCCACCGCATAAATGCATTTGGGCGACTGTATTTTCTAAGATGGTTATGTCCTAAGGTGATTCTTCTTGTCTAAGGTGATTCTTCTTGTCCTAAGGTGGTTCTTCTGTGGTGGTTATATGATGATGATTATACGTGTTCTGTGATGATTATTCCTATGCTTCTATGATGATTATTCCTGTTCTTCTAAGTTGATTAGTTCGGTATTCTCTGAAGGTTCTGTATTCTGTGTGGCTTATGAAGACGCCATCAGGTGGTTACTTCTTTCTGTGCCGGCCAGGTTGACAAGGCCTGGTCTGTACATGGTCCTTTGTAGGGCCACACTCCTCACTGTTGGTCACCCCGCAGCAGCATTTATACGGATCTGACAGTTAGACATCTGGTCGTCGATTGTCGCAAACGAGTCTACTAAACTCCGGTGTAGCTCGGGGGAGCGTGGATCCACGACTGTTGCCGCTCCCTCAGGTCCGCCGTCTCGTCTATCCGCCGGAGAAGTAAAAGAAGGAAGAGAAAGTGTCGAAACGAGCCGGCGAAAATATAGCGTCGAAAAGCCCCACTATCTAGAAGAGCTGGTGGATCTGTCCTGATGTGCCGTAGCCATGGATCCACATGCTGGCGAGCCTCCCCTTCACAAGATCGACGACCAGAAGATCCCAGAATCCTACGCTGCTGCTGCGGGATGTGCCCCGGTCACGACGTGCACGTCGTAAGGAGATCGACCGGGTGATTTGTAATATTAAACATACCAGTTTATATAAGGTTAGACATTTACTCATGAAAAGTGAGCAACAAAATAAGTAGTCTTACCATCTCACCTTCTGTCATTACATCTTTGATGTTAAGTCGGCATTAATTGCAAAATAAGTCGTTGATGACCTATGCACTTTTCATGTTACCGAACATGCTAATTGTAGCTGTTTGATGTCACTGTCTCTATTGAATTAACATAATGCTTCATAGAATAATACAGAACTATTTTGTAAATGCATTCTATGATTTGAAAAAAAACATCTAAACTACAAGCACAATAAATAAATATATATCAATATACATACGTAAGTGTCTTTCGGTATAGGACTGTTGTTAACTGCTCACAATAATATTATTAATTACAACATTAGCTAATTGGGCAGATTAAGCGAACGCTGTCTATTTTAAATATTTCTGGATATGATATGATTTATTATAAACTGCAGAACTTAAGTGTCTTTCGGTAGAGTAGGATTAGTCTCCCTTGAAAATGAATTCGCCGAAATACTCTCAGTATATTAAAATAAATCACTATAAAGGGCAGATATTAAGTCTATTCACAGTTATTAGGTATATTAAACTTAATAAATAGCTATTACTAAGCTAATTCATTATTTTTGTTGTTTTGTATGCAGAACGTAAGTGTATTTCGGTATACGGTAGAGTAGGATTAGTCTCCCTTGAAAATGAAAGTGTCTTTCGGTATAGGACTAGTGGCGATATTGTGTAATATATACAGAAATGCAGAACTTAAAAGTGTCTTTCGGTAGAGTAGGATTAGTCTCCCAAGAAAATGAAAGTGTCTTTCGGTATAGGACTGGTGGCGATATTGTGTAATATATACAGAAATGCAGAACGTAAAAGTGTCTTTCGGTAGAGTAGGATTAGTCTCCCTTGAAAATGAAATCGCCGAAATACTCTCAGTATATTAAAATAAATCATTATAAAGGGCAGATATTAAGTTTATTCACAGTTATTAGGTATATTAAACTTAATAAATAGCTATTACTAAGCTAATTCATTATTTTTATTGTTTTGTATGCAGAACGTAAGTGTCTTTCGGTATACGGTAGAGTAGGATTAGTCTCCCTTGACAATAAAAGTGTATTTCGGTATAGGACTGGCGGCGATATTGTGTAATATATACCGAAATACACTCATAAAGGACATATTTTATTTCAATAAACAGTTATAATGTATAGAATGTTAATATATGTAGCTATAAACACATTAATTAATTAATTTTAGTGTTGTTTTATACATATCTTCAGTGCCTTTCGGTATACGGTAGAGTAGGATTAGTCTCCCTTGAAAATGAAATCGCCGAAATACTCTCATAACATTATAATTAATCACTATAAAGGGCATATATTAAGTCAATAAGGTGTAATATGCTTAATAAATAGATAGAACACGTTACTTCTTACTTATATTGCTTACAAGTCTTTCGGTATTTCTAGGGAACTATTTATTGTCGTCTGCCCTGGTAACATCATTAACGTATGTCCAGGAACCAGTCAGCAACGTCTATTCGGGAACCATTCACTAACGCTCACCCGGGAACCAGTCACTGACGTCCATCCAGTAACCAGTCACCGACGTCCGTCTGGAAACCAGTTGCTGACGTCTGTCTAGTAATCAGTCACTGGCGTCCGTCTGGGAACTAGTCACTGACGTCCACAAGGAAATAAGTCATTGCCGCCCGTCGGGGAATCAGTCACTGACGTCTGGCAAACAGTCACATACATCCGTTTGACAAGGTATAACATAACATTTATAAAATTAGACTCATAAATGTAATAAAATACCAATGTGGATCTTCTCGGTACCAAAGCATTTAGTACGAACCTGTGATAAGTGTTCCTGTGATAATAAGGATGACCTCCCTTGAAATTCACGCACTATTTTATTTGTGGAAAAGAAATATTTGAAGTTTTAACTTAATAACTGTGTGGTTATAAACATTATCACATGCAGACGTTCTCGACGAATTTACCTAAACTCCTATGAAAAATATGTCGTTATAAGTTAATACTGACAGCCTAGCAACAGCGGACGAACGGCGTCGTATAGTGTGTTGTTAGGTCGATAAGGATTGAAGAAGTTTACACATATTTATTAAAGAATATTTTTGATTATCTATCTAGATTCCTGTTAATAATAACACAAACAACATGTTTCAGTCTCGCAAAGCGCTGTCACCAGCGGAGGCCATGGAATTGGGGCAGTCCAGAGAGACTTGGTGTCCTGTAGAGATGAAAAAGGAACAAAGTTGGTGTCGAAAAGAGAGAAAACATTCAGATTGCATTTTGACCAGCACTGTTTTTGGTGCTCAGAGTCAGGGTCCAACACCTGAACCAAGATGTACCTTCGAGGTCAACGCACCAACACATTTAGAGAGGAAACATTATGGACAACAATGTATGTATATATGTAACGTCACTAACGGTGTGTATGTTCCATTAATGTCGAACCCCAGTGCAGTGACCTAGACATGTTTCTTGGGCAGGCTTAACTGACCTAAGTAGTTAACAAGTATTGAGCAATGTGTGTGAGATGACGGCACATACATGTACTGACTGAGTATCGAACCATGGACCATTCAATTCCAAATCCGACGCTGTACCATGGACGCCGTGCATTGTGTGAGATAATATGTAGGAGCTCGGTTAGCTCAGTTGGTAGAGTAATTGCCATGTTAGCGAGTGTCCTGGACGGGCTGCATGTTTTCTCATATTAAATTTGCATACTCTGGACTGTCAAGCGAAATTACACTGATAGTCCATATAAGTTTCTCATACCAGATAAGTGTTGTGTATTTTGGAGTGGGTAGAACATCAGCCTGGCTAGTTCAGTTGGTAGAGCTGTCCGTCTAATGTTCGGATGGTGGTGGATCCTAGCGCCACTTCGGGTCACTATCTTTTGTGCTCTTTAAGTGGCAACGAGGATATCTGGTTTGGTGCAGGCACAGGAGTGGGATAGTCCTATAAATAAAAATAAAACCTCAACATAAATTTGTTTCTGTTATTTCGAGATTTCACATTTTTCAAGTCTAAATATTTGGACTAAGGAGTGGGAGTGTGCTACAGGGATTGGAATGCAGAATAAAAAGTTACCAAGCAAAGAAAGAGTGGAAAAGCTAGTGCCCGACAGAAATGTGTCCATCCCTAATATTTGTAAACATATGAACGTTTGCATTACATTGCATTGTAATCTCTCGCGATACAAGATGTGTTTAATTAGCGGGACTGACAACCTTCATAGATACATAATTAACATATAAATGCAAATAAGTGCCCCAATTAGCATGCTTTGTTGGGATCATTGTTGGGTCTGCCAGGTGACCAACTATTGGCAGACATTTTCATTTTGTGATGAAAAGCTTGCGTTTTAATACAGTATAGCTTTATAAATGTATGTTTTATTCTTACAGTCTATTTAAGATCAAGTAAGTATAGTTAGACTTGTAAGGTAGTAGAAATCATTAATAACCTGAGTTTTGAAAATATATTTCTTTACTGCTTGTGCATGGCTTATCATTAGAACTCTGATTTTGTAACCTTTTTTTTAGCTCGCCAGACTTTGTAACCCTTTTAGCTTGCTTTGACAAACAATCTGGAGAGCAATTGTGATACCACGAGTTGGCATCATCAGTGGATGTATCTACTTAAAACTTACGATAACACAGTGGTAACATGCTGGACTGGTAATCCAGGGATCACAGGTTCGATCCCCCGTCTGACCCTAATAAAATTAACAGTCTTTCAGATGGGACTTTAAACCGAAGTCTCGTGTCGGTGCTTTACACTGTGCATGTAAAAGAACCAGAGGAGACTCTGTATCATTGCACTATCCTCCAAAAATGACTAATCTCTTCAGGAGGCGTCGCTCATATGGGCAACCGGTAGCGTCGATAAATAAACGTAAAACACACACACGCTGTACCAGTAATGGCTGCTTGTGCAAGTATACTCATATTTGTACTATTAGCCAAAGAAAAGTTGGGGGTACATTGTATATTACTTTGCACAATTAGGTTGTATTGCCCCCCCCCCGCAAGATTTTGTGGTCAGTGGATTACAGGTCAAGGATACAATGACCCGTACAACCAAACAATGTGCTAGCTACAGAATGGCTTACCTATCTTTGTAGGGAGGTAGACAGTTACCACACTGAACATACTAATATACATACATCATAAACATGCTATCTTAATGCACGTTGTATAGTACTAACACATGTGATTATTGAAAAGGTAGTTCATTTATCTAACTTCCTTATTCACTTTAAATTTCCAGGGGCATATCTGGATGTTTTTCAACTATATATCATACATGAGCAGTGTTATTGCGAAAGGAACAGCTTACCGTAACTGCAAATTAGATGTGGGGGTGAATATTCCCCTTATGCTGTTGTGTATGTAGACACTGGATCACTAGGTCAATACCAACATAATTATGCTGGAAGCTGTGGGGGGGATGGGGGGGGCTATACCAACATAATTATGCTGGAAGCTGTGGGGGGATGGGGGCTAATATCAACAGTTGATATATAGCACGAGAGAGTGCACCACCTGTCTAATGTTCATAACGTTTTTAGTTTAAATGTAAACACGTAGATACTGGGTCACTGGTCAGTAGATTAAGACTAAGACAAGTCCAGATACTAAGCAGTACCTGATGCAGATGTTGTGAATTTGTGACGGATTTGAAATTTGTAGCCTATTGGAATTATTAGAACCTATCAAATCTTGTTTTCGTTTCATCTTGCTATTATTAGTTTAGTTTGTGTCTTCTTGTTCCGAGGGAAATTACACCCAATGCTCTGAAAACTCAAGTATCCTATACTGCTCTGAACACTCAAGTATCCCATACTGCTCTGAACACTCGAGTATCCTATACTGCTCTGAACACTCAAGTATCCTATACTGCTCTGAACACTCAAGTATCCTATACTGCTCTGAACACTCAAGTATCCTATACTGCTCTGAACACTCGAGTATCCTATACTGCTCTGAACACTCGAGTATCCTATACTGCTCTGAACACTCGAGTATCCTATACTGCTCTGAACACTCGAGTATCCTATACTGCTCTGAACACTCAAGTATCCTATACTGCTCTGAACACTCGAGTATCCTATACTGCTCTGAACACGAGTATCCTATAAGGTTCTGAACACTCGAGTATCCTATACGGTTCTGAACACTCGAGTATCCTATACTGCTCTGAACACTCGAGTATCCTATACTGCTCTGAACACTCGAGTATCCTATAAGGCTCTGAACACTCGAGTATCCTATACGGTTCTGAACACTCGAGTATCCTATACGGTTCTGAACACTTGTGTATCCTATAAGGTTCTGAACACTCGAGTATCCTATACGGTTCTGAACACTCGAGTATCCTATACGGTTCTGAACACTAGAGTATCCTATAAGGCTCTGAACACTCGAGTATCCTATACGGTTCTGAACACTCGAGTATCCTATAAGGTTCTGAACACTCGAGTATCCTATAAGGTTCTGAACACTCGAGTATCCTGTACGGTTCTGAACACTCAAGTATCCTGTACGGTTCTGAACACTCGAGTATCCTATAAGGTTCTGAACACTAGAGTATCCTATACTGCTCTGAACACTCGAGTATCCTATACGGTTCTGAACACTCGAGTATCCTGTACGGTTCTGAACACTCGAGTATCCTATAAGGTTCTGAACACTAGAGTATCCTCTACTGCTCTGAACACTCGAGTATCCTGTACGGTTCTGAACACTCGAGTATCCTATACGGTTCTGAACACTCGAGTATCCTATAAGGTTCTGAACACTAGAGTATCCTATACGGTTCTGAACACTAGAGTATCCTATAAGGTTCTGAACACTCGAGTATCCTATAAGGTTCTGAACACTCGAGTATCCTATACGGTTCTGAACACTCGAGTATCCTATACGGCTCTGAACACTCGAGTATCCTATACGGCTCTGAACACTCAAGTATCCTATAAGGTTCTGAACACTCGGTTTTGCTGGTATCTCTGTGAATCTGGCAGTTGTCCCCGTTCCATTATATGCCAGATGAGAAATATTTATGTCTGCCTTGTAGTATAAATTATAACTTGTACTGCTATAAAAAAAACATAGATAGATTTAAGAATCTTAAGAAGATTCCAGCTTTCGATTCAATGCACATGTCTATATTGTGTGTATAAGCATTGCTTGTAGTGTTACCATGACGGATACAAAACAACCAACAGCAATAAAGGTTGGCTGCACAAAATAAAGTGCTAATGAGAATATAAGATGATGTGCAGTTATTCATTGCAGACAAACTTGTTTGAGGTGTCATTTTACTATTTATTACCTTTTTACAGATATATACTATTTCCATATTGAAATAAAAGATGATTCATAAACAATCACTACATGTACTTATTTAAATTGATGATATCATACATCCATTCCATGTTTACATGTATCACACATTCCATGTTTACATTTATCACACATCCATTCCATGTTTACATTTATCATACATCCATTCCATGTTTACATGTATCACACATTCCATGTTTACATTTATCATACATCCATTCCATGTTTACATTTATCACACATCCATTCCATGTTTACATTTATCATACATCCATTCCATGTTTACATGTATCACACATTCATTCCATGTTTACATTTATCACACATCCATTCCATGTTTACATGTATCACACATCCATTCCATGTTTACATTTATCACACATCCATTCCATGTTTACATTTATCACACATCCATTCCATGTTTACATTTATCATACATCCATTCCATGTTTACATTTATCACACATCCATTCCATGTTTACATTTATTATACATCCATTCCATGTTTACATTTATCACACATCCATTCCATGTTTACATTTATCATACATCCATTCCATGTTTACATGTATCACACATTCATTCCATGTTTACATTTATCATACATTCATTCCATGTTTACATTTATCATACATCCATTCCATGTTTACATGTATCACACATTCATTCCATGTTTACATTTATCATACATCCATTCCATGTTTACATGTATCACACATTCATTCCATGTTTACATTTATCACACATTCATTCCATGTTTACATGTATCACACATTCATTCCATGTTTACATGTATCACACATTCATTCCATGTTTACATGTATCACACATTCATTCCATGTTTACATTTATCACACATTCATTCCATGTTTACATGTATCACACATTCATTCCATGTTTACATTTATCACACATTCATTCCATGTTTACATGTATCACACATTCATTCCATGTTTACATGTATCACACATTCATTCCATGTTTACATGTATCACACATTCATTCCATGTTTACATGTATCACACATTCATTCCATGTTTACATGTATCACACATTCATTCCATGTTTACATTTATCACACATCCATTCCATGTTTACATTTATCACACATTCCATGTTTACATGTATCACACATTCATTCCATGTTTACATTTATCACACATTCCATTCCATGTTTACATTTATCACACATTCCATGTTTACATGTATCACACATCCATTCCATGTTTACATGTATCATACATCCATTCCATGTTTACATGTATCACACATTCCATGTTTACATGTATCACACATTCATTCCATGTTTACATGTATCACACATTCCATGTTTACATGTATCACACATTCCATGTTTACATGTATCACACATTCATTCCATGTTTACATGTATCATACATCCATTCCATGTTTACATGTATCACACATTCCATGTTTACATGTATCACACATTCCATGTTTACATGTATCACACATTCATTCCATGTTTACATGTATCACACATCCATTCCATGTTTACATTTATCACACATTCATTCCATGTTTACATTTATCATACATCCATTCCATGTTTACATTTATCACACATCTATTCCATGTTTACATTTATCACACATTCATTCCATGTTTACATGTATCACACATTCATTCCATGTTTACATTTATCACACATTCATTCCATGTTTACATTTATCACACATTCATTCCATGTTTACATTTATCACACATTCATTCCATGTTTACATTTATCACACATTCATTCCATGTTTACATTTATCACACATTCATTCCATGTTTACATGTATCACACATTCATTCCATGTTTACATGTATCACACATTCATTCCATGTTTACATTTATCACACATTCATTCCATGTTTACATGTATCACACATTCATTCCATGTTTACATGTATCACACATTCATTCCATGTTTACATTTATCACACATTCATTCCATGTTTACATTTATCACACATTCATTCTATTTATCACACATTCATTCCATGTTTACATTTATCACACATTCATTCCATTTATCACACATTCATTCCATGTTTACATTTATCACACATTCATTCCATGTTTACATGTATCACACATTCATTCCATGTTTACATTTATCACACATTCATTCCATGTTTACATTTATCACACATTCCATGTTTACATGTATCACACATTCATTCCATGTTTACATTTATCACACATTCATTCCATGTTTACATTTATCACACATTCATTCCATATTTACATGTATCACACATTCATTCCATGTTTACATTTATCACACATTCATTCCATGTTTACATTTATCACACATTCATTCCATGTTTACATTTATCACACATTCATTCCATGTTTACATTTATCACACATTCATTCCATGTTTACATTTATCACACAATCCATGTTTACATGTATCACACATTCCATGTTTACATGTATCACACATTCATTCCATGTTTACATGTATCACACATTCATTCCATGTTTACATTGATCACACATTCCATGTTTACATGTATCACACATTCATTCCATGTTTACATGTATCACACATTCATTTCCATGTTTACATGTATCACACATTCATTCCATGTTTACATGTATCACACATTCATTCCATGTTTACATTTATCACACATTCCATGTTTACATGTATCACACATTCCATGTTTACATTTATCACACATTTATTCCATGTTTACATTTATCACACATTCCATATTTACATGTATCACACATTCATTCCATGTTTACATGTATCACACATTCATTCCATGTTTACATGTATCACACATTCATTCCATGTTTACATTTATCACACAATCCATGTTTACATTTATCACACATTCATTCCATGTTTACATTGGAGGATATCAGCAATTGTAGTAGCGGATATCAGCAATTGAAGTAGCGGATATCAGCAATTGAAGTAGTAGATATCAGCAATTGAAGTAGCAGATATCAGCAATTGAAGTAGCAGATATCAGCAATTGAAGTAGCGGGTATCAGCAATTGAAGTATCAGATATCAGCAATTGAAGTAGCAGATATCAGCAATTGAAGTAGCAGATATCAGCAATTGAAGTAGCAGATATCAGCAATTGAAGTAGCGGCTTTCAGCAATTGAAGTAGCGGATATCAGCAATTGAAGTATCAGATATCAGCAATTGAAGTATCAGATATCAGCAATTGATGTAGCAGATATCAGCAATTGAAGTATCAGATATCAGCAATTGAAGTAGCAGATATCAGCAATTGAAGTAGCGGGTATCAGCAATTGAAGTATCAGATATCAGCAATTGAAGTATCAGATATCTGCAATTTAAGTAGCGGATATCAGCAATTGAAGTATCAGATATCAGCAATTGAAGTATCAGATATCTGCAATTTAAGTAGCGGATATCAGCAATTGAAGTAGTGGATATCAGCAATTGAAGTAGCAGATATCAGTAATTGAAGTAGCGGATATCAGCAATCGGAAATTGAAGTAGTGGATATCAGCAATTGAAGTTGCAGATATCAGCAATCAGCAATTGAAGTAGCGGGTATCAGCAATTGAAGTAGCGAATATCAGCAATTGAAGTATCAGATATCAGCAATTGAAGTATCAGATATCAGCAATTGAAGTATCAAATATCAGCAATTGAAGTAGCAGATATCAGCAATTGAAGTAGCAGATATCAGCAATTGAAGTAGCGGATATCAGCAATTGAAGTAGCGGATATCAGCAATCAGCAATTGAAGTAGCAGATATCAGCAATTGAAGTAGCATATATCAGCAATTGAAGTAGCAGATATCAGCAATCAGCAATTGAAGTAGCATATATCAGCAATTGAAGTAGCAGATATCAACAATTGAAGTAGCAGATATCAGCAATTGAAGTAGCAGATATCAGCAATTGAAGTAGCAGATATCAGCAATTGAAGTAGCAGATATCAGCAATTGAAGTAGCATATATCAGCAATCAGCAATTGAAGTAGCAGATATCAGCAATTGAAGTAGCAGATATCAGCAATCAGCAATTGAAGTAGCAGATATCAGCAATTGAAGTAGCAGATATCAGCAATTGAAGTAGCAGATATCAGCAATTGAAGTAGCAGATATCAGCAATTGAAGTAGCAGATATCAGCAATTGAAGTAGCAGATATCAGCAATTGAAGTAGCATATATCAGCAATTGAAGTATCAGATATCAACAATTGAAGTTGCAGATATCAGCAATTGAAGTATCAGATATCAGCAATTGAAGTAGCAGATATCAGCAATTGAAGTATCAGATATCAGCAATTGAAGTAGCAGATATCAGCAATTGAAGTAGCAGATATCAGCAATTGAAGTTGCAGATATCAGCAATTGAAGTATCAGATATCAACAATTGAAGTAGCATATATCAGCAATTGAGGTAGCATATATCAGCAATTGAAGTAGCATATATCAGCAATTGAAGTAGCATATATCAGCAATTGAAGTAGCATATATCAGCAATTGAGGTATCAGATATCAACAATTGAAGTAGCATATATCAGCAATTGAGGTATCAGATATCAACAATTGAAGTAGCATATATCAGCAATTGAAGTATCAGATATCAACAATTGAAGTAGCATATATCAGCAATTGAAGTATCAGATATCAACAATTGAAGTAGCATATATCAGCAATTGAAGTATCAAATATCAACAATTGAAGTTGCAGATATCAGCAATTGAAGTATCAGATATCAACAATTGAAGTAGCATATATCAGCAATTGAAGTATCAGATATCAACAATTGAAGTTGCAGATCTCAATAATTCAATTCATGGATTACACAATTCAAATCGCATATATCATCAAATGAAATAGCAGATATTAATTTCAAATAGCAGGACATCATGTATTCAAATAGCTGGATATGAATGACAAGTTGACATCTGGAAACAGTAAAATTACACCTCAAACAATCGCGAATTCAACAAATTTGAATGCCTATCAAAGTATTTGATTAACAGTAGTTACTACTTGTTTATAAATTTATATAAACATACATGTATAATAATGTGTGCCTTGTTTCTTTCAGTTACAAGTCAAATCAACATCTAAGGACAATGGACGATTCATGATCAGAATATCAGAGTTTACTGGAAGATACTAGAAGCAATCAAAATTATATTTATAATATAGAATTATTGGAGTTATTTATTGATATGGAAATAATTAAGTTACTTGGAAGTTACTTTATAATTATGCTTTAAATGTGTTTGAAATAATCCTCAGTTTCATTATTTATAGAATGTTATGCCCTCTGTGTTTACTTTATACGTTTCATGTTCATCCTATGTAACCATATCTATACTGTTAAACATGGATACAACAAATTGTTGTCTATACTGTTAAACATGGATACAACAAATTATTGTCTATACTGTTAAACATGGATACAACAAATTATTGTCTATACTGTTAAACATGGATACAACAAATTGTTGTCTATACTGTTAAACATGGATACAACAAATTATTGTCTATACTGTTAAACATGGATACAACAAATTGTTGTCTATACTGTTAAACATGGATACAACAAATTGTTGTCTATACTGTTAAACATGGATACAACAAATTGTTGTCTATACTGTTAAACATGGATACAACAAATTGTTGTCTATACTGTTAAACATGGATACAACAAATTGTTGTCTATACTGTTAAACATGGATACAACAAATTGTTGTCTATACTGTTAAACATGGATACAACAAATTGTTGTCTATACTGTTAAACATGGATACAACAAATTGTTGTCTATACTGTTAAACATGGATACAACAAATTGTTGTCTATACTGTTAAACATGGATACAACAAATTGTTGTCTATACTGTTAAACATGGATACAACAAATTGTTGTCTATACTGTTAAACATGGATACAACAAATTGTTGTCTATACTGTTAAACATGGATACAGCAAATTGTTGTCTATACTGTTGAACATGGATACAACAAATTGTTGTCTATACTGTTAAACATGGATACAGCAAATTGTTGTCTATACTGTTAAACATGGATACAACAAATTGTTGTCTATACTGTTAAACATGGATACAACAAATTGTTGTCATTACTGTTAAACATGTATACAACTAATTGTATTTACTGTTAAACATGTATACAACAAATTGTTGTATTTACTGTTAAACATGGATTCAACAGTACACAAAAAAATGGAACAGAGGCTATCAGTTATTTCAATCTATTTCCTGTTATTTTCTATCAAATGTTCACAGTAATCAATATTTGTTGTATCCCACAACATAGGTGATCTTAACTGATTGTACGGTAAATATACCGGTGTATATATAGTATGATGTACGATTGTACAGTAAATATACTGGTGTATATATAGTATGATTGTACAGTAAATATACTAGTGTATATATAGTACGATTGTACAGTAAATATACCGGTGTATATATAGTATGATGTACAGTAAATTACGGTGTATATAGTAGTAAATATACGGTGTATATATAGTATGATTGTACAGTAAATATACCGGTGTATATATAGTATGATGTACGGTAAATATACAGTGTATATTAGTATGATTGTACAGTAAATATACCGGTGTATATATAGTATTGTACGATTGTACAGTAAATATACTGGTGTATATATAGTATGATTGTACGGTAAATATACCGGTGTATATATAGTATGATTGTACAGTAAATATACTGGTGTATATATAGTATGATTGTACGGTAAATATACCGGTGTATATATAGTATGATGTACTGTACAGTAAATATACCGGTGTATATATAGTATGATTGTACGTAAATCGGTGTATATATAGTATGATTGTACGTAAATACCGGTGTATATATAGTATGATTGTACAGTAAATACCGGTGTATATATAGTATGATGTACGGTAAATATACCGGTGTATATATAGTATGATTGTACAGTAAATATACCGGTGTATATATAGTATGATGTACAGTAAATATACCGGTGTTTTGTATGATTGTGTAAATATACGGTGTATATATAGTATGATGTACGGTAAATATACTGTGTATATATAGTATGATTGTACAGTAAATATACCGGTGTATATATAGTATGATTGTACAGTAAATATACTGGTGTATATATAGTATGATGTACAGTAAATATACTGGTGTATATATAGTATGATTGTACAGTAAATATACTAGTGTATATATAGTATGATTGTACAGTAAATATACTGGTGTATATATAGTATGATTGTACGGTAAATATACCGGTGTATATATAGTATGATTGTACAGTAAATATACCGGTGTATATATAGTATGATGTACGGTAAATATACCGGTGTATATATAGTATGATGTACGGTAAATATACCGGTGTATATATAGTATGATTGTACAGTAAATATACTGGTGTATATATAGTATGATGTACAGTAAATATACTGGTGTATATATAGTATGATGTACAGTAAATATACCGGTGTATATATAGTATGATTGTACAGTAAATATACCGGTGTATATATAGTATGATTGTACAGTAAATATACCGGTGTATATATAGTATGATGTACGGTAAATATACCGGTGTATATATAGTATGATTGTACAGTAAATATACCGGTGTATATATAGTATGATTGTACAGTAAATATACCGGTGTATATATAGTATGATGTACGGTAAATATACCGGTGTATATATAGTATGATTGTACAGTAAATATACCGGTGTATATATAGTATGATGTACAGTAAATATACCGGTGTATATATAGTATGATTGTACAGTAAATATACCGGTGTATATATAGTATGATGTACGATTGTACAGTAAATATACCGGTGTATATATAGTATGATGTACGATTGTACAGTAAATATACCGGTGTATATATAGTATGATGTACGATTGTACAGTAAATATACCGGTGTATATATAGTATGATGTACGATTGTACAGTAAATATACCGGTGTATATATAGTATGATGTACGTGTACAGTAAATATACCGGTGTATATATAGTATGATTGTACAGTAAATATACCGGTGTATATATAGTATGATGTACGGTAAATATACCGGTGTATATATAGTATGATGTACGGTAAATATACCGGTGTATATATAGTATGATTGTACAGTAAATATACCGGTGTATATATAGTATGATTGTACAGTAAATATACCGGTGTATATATAGTATGATTGTACAGTAAATATACCGGTGTATATATAGTATGATTGTACAGTAAATATACCGGTGTATATATAGTATGATTGTACAGTAAATATACCGGTGTATATATAGTATGATGTACGGTAAATATACCGGTGTATATATAGTATGATGTACGGTAAATATACCGGTGTATATATAGTATGATGTACGGTAAATATACCGGTGTATATATAGTATGATTGTACAGTAAATATACCGGTGTATATATAGTATGATGTACGATTGTACAGTAAATATACCGGTGTATATATAGTATGATGTACGGTAAATATACCGGTGTATATATAGTATGATGTACGGTAAATATACCGGTGTATATATAGTATGATTGTACAGTAAATATACCGGTGTATATATAGTATGATGTACAGTAAATATACCGGTGTATATATAGTATGATTGTACAGTAAATATACCGGTGTATATATAGTATGATTGTACAGTAAATATACCGGTGTATATATAGTATGATGTACGGTAAATATACCGGTGTATATATAGTATGATGTACGGTAAATATACCGGTGTATATATAGTATGATTGTACAGTAAATATACCGGTGTATATATAGTATGATGTACGGTAAATATACCGGTGTATATATAGTATGATTGTACAGTAAATATACCGGTGTATATATAGTATGATTGTACAGTAAATATACCGGTGTATATATAGTATGATTGTACAGTAAATATACCGGTGTATATATAGTATGATGTACGATTGTACGGTAAATATACCGGTGTATATATAGTATGATTGTACAGTAAATATACCGGTGTATATATAGTATGATGTACGATTGTACGGTAAATATACCGGTGTATATATAGTATGATGTACGATTGTACAGTAAATATACCGGTGTATATATAGTATGATTGTACAGTAAATATACCGGTGTATATATAGTATGATGTACGGTAAATATACCGGTGTATATATAGTATGATGTACGGTAAATATACCGGTGTATATATAGTATGATGTACGGTAAATATACCGGTGTATATATAGTATGATTGTACAGTAAATATACCGGTGTATATATAGTATGATTGTACAGTAAATATACCGGTGTATATATAGTATGATGTACGGTAAATATACCGGTGTATATATAGTATGATGTACGGTAAATATACTGGTGTATATATAGTATGATGTACAGTAAATATACCGGTGTATATATAGTATGATTGTACAGTAAATATACCGGTGTATATATAGTATGATTGTACAGTAAATATACCGGTGTATATATAGTATGATGTACGATTGTACGGTAAATATACCGGTGTATATATAGTATGATGTACGATTGTACGGTAAATATACCGGTGTATATATAGTATGATTGTACAGTAAATATACCGGTGTATATATAGTATGATGTACGATTGTACAGTAAATATACCGGTGTATATATAGTATGATGTACGGTAAATATACTAGTGTATATATAGTATGATTGTACAGTAAATATACCGGTGTATATATAGTATGATGTACGGTAAATATACTAGTGTATATATAGTATGATTGTACAGTAAATATACCGGTGTATATATAGTATGATGTACGGTAAATATACTAGTGTATATATAGTATGATTGTACAGTAAATATACCGGTGTATATATAGTATGATGTACGGTAAATATACTAGTGTATATATAGTATGATTGTACAGTAAATATACCGGTGTATATATAGTATGATGTACGGTAAATATACTAGTGTATATATAGTATGATTGTACAGTAAATATACCGGTGTATATATAGTATGATGTACGGTAAATATACTAGTGTATATATAGTATGATTGTACAGTAAATATACCGGTGTATATATAGTATGATGTATGGTAAATATACCGGTGTATATATAGTATGATGTACGATTTTATTTGCTAATATGAGACCTATGATATTAGTATGGCGAAGTAATTTCATACAAAATATTATATAAATATTGCATAGCAGTGTAATGTCATTGGATATTGTCAAACTGAAGGAAATGATGTTGCGCAGGAAATGATGTTGCACAGGAAATCATGTTGTGCAGGAAATGATGTTGTGCAGGAAATGATGTTGTGCAGGAAATGATGTTGCGCAGGAAATAATGTTGGAAATGATGTTGCGCAGGAAATGATGTTGTGCAGGAAATAATGTTGGAAATGATGTTGCGCAGGAAATGATGTTGTGCAGGAAATAATGTTGGAAATGATGTTGCGCAGGAAATGATGTTGTGCAGGAAATAATGTTGTGCAGGAAATGATGTTGCACAGGAAATAATGTTGGAAATGATGTTGCGCAGGAAATGATGTTGTGCAGGAAATGATGTTGCACAGGAAATGATGTTGTGCAGGAAATGATGTTGTGCAGGAAATGATGTTGTGCAGGAAATGATGTTGTGCAGGAAATGATGTTGCGCAGGAAATGATGTTGCGCAGGAAATCATGTTGTGCAGGAAATCATGTTGTGCAGGAAATCATGTTACTCGAGGCGATGCCGTATTTTATGTAATATTCAAAATATTGACTGGTTTTATACAAAATAAACCGCTGTTCAAATCCCACTGGGGGTGTGTTTATTAGTTGCGGTGAGGAATATATCCAGCTGGTTTGCACTAGGTATGTGGTTCTAGCTGGGTGCCCACAATATTAGCTGGAGAGTCGCCATATGACCTAATGTATCAATATGACATTTATTTACATTTACTAACATTACCAACCAGTATTACGTACAAGCAATATACGTTTTAGAATTGTAGTTTATTTTACACATAATTTCCTGTACACTTAGTATTTTGTAAAAGTTGCCAGTGTGTGTGCTGCCAAGTGCTGCCAATCATGTTTGGGAATACTGTTCTGGTATCACGGTTATAAAACTTCTCCAATTTCAAACCAAGTCTCAAGCTTCTGCTGATTTTACTTCAGAAATCCTGTTATTCTCTGTTTCAAATAAAGAAAATGCAAACAATAAACAAAATATAGATACAGTACCCTGAAATATAGATACCGGTACCCTGAAATATAGATAACGGTACCCTGAAATATAGATACCGGTACCCTGAAATATAGATACCGGTACCCTGAAATGCAGATACCGGTACCCTGAAATGCAGATACCGGTACCCTGAAATGGGAATTTTCCAGCAACCATCATAATGCTGCATCCGAGACGCTATCACCACAGGGGTTTGAAGTTCAGAATTACCAATATACAAAAAATAAATTTAAAACAATATCTAGATATTTTATGAATTAAAAACAGCCAAACTTTCTTCCTTTGCCATTATGATTATGTATGGTGAAAACATTGATTTGTTTTATTTACTTCGAAACCTCAAATCCCTGTGCTATAGTCGTTTTTAGTATGATCATTTCTCATTTTATGTTGCTATATACGTCTACAATATCAGTATTATGTCGGAATGTAGTATTATGCACAATGCCAGTGTAATATGTCCGACTGTACGGTCATATTATGCACAATGCAAGTGTATTATGTCCGAATGTAGTATTATGTATAATGCAAGTGTAATATGTCCGAATGTAATATTATGCACAATGCAAGTGTAATATGTCCGAATGTAGTATTATGCACAATGCAAGTGTAATATGTCCGAATGTAGTATTATGTACAATGCACGTGTAATATGTCCGAATGTAGTATTATGCACAATGCACGTGTAATATGTCCGAATGTAGTATTATGCACAATGCACGTGTAATATGTCCAAATGTAGTATTATGCACAATGCAAGTGTAATATGTCCGAATGTAGTATTATGCACAATGCAAGTGGAATATGTCCGAATGTAGTATTATGCACAATGCAAGTGGAATATGTCCGAATGTAGTATTATGCACAATGCAAGTGGAATATGTCCGAATGTAGTATTATGCACAATGCAAGTGGAATATGTCCGAATGTAGTATTATGTATAATGCAAGTGTAATATGTCCGAATGTAGTATTATGTATAATGCAAGTGTAATATGTCCGAATGTAGTATTATGTATAATGCAAGTGTAATATGTCCGAATGTAGTATTATGTATAATGCAAGTGTAATATGTCCGAATGTGTTTTGTTTGGTGAATATGTCCAAATGTAGTATTATGTATAATGCAAGTGGAATATGTCCGAATGTAGTATTATGTATAATGCAAGTGTAATATGTCCGAATGTAGTATTATGTATAATGCAAGTATTATGTATAATGCAAGTGGAATATGTCCGAATGTAGTATTATGCACAATGCACGTGTAATATGTCCGACTGTAGTATTATGCACAATGCAAGTGGAATATGTCCGAATGTAGTATTATGCACAATGCACGTGTAATATGTCCGACGGTCGTATTATGCACAATGCACGTGTAATATTATGCACACTGCAACAAAGTTGTATAAATGCGTAATTATTTTATGGTGTATTAATGTCAATAAATTTTGTGCTAAATTTATATTGTTGGTGATCTGTGTCGTTCATTATTTATGGGGAAGTGGGGAGGAGAGTGTTACTGAAGATGGGGGGAGTAGGGAGAGAGTGGGAGGAATGTGTGTGTTTGTGGGGAGTGGCAGTGACAGAATGTTGGTTGGAGGTAGTGAGGAGGGGTGGAAGAGAGTGGGTGAGAAAGAGGCAGTGGATGTATGGAGAGATGCAGAGAGAATGTGTGGGTGGGAGTGTACAGGGGAGTTGTTGTGTGTGGAGTTACAGGGAGAGAATGTGGGTTAGTACAGGGGAGTGGCTGGGGTTGTGTGTGGAGAGTTACAGGGAGAGAATGTGGGGATGTACAGGGGAGTGGCTGGGTTGTGTGTGGAGAGTTACAGGGAGAGAATGTAGGGGAGTGGCTGGGGTTGTGTGTGGAGAGTTACAGGGAGAGAATGTGGGGGTGTACAGGGGAGTGGCTGGGTTGTGTGTGGAGAGTTACAGGGAGAGAATGTGTGGGTAGGAGTGTACAGGGGAGTGGCTGTGGTTGTGTGTGGAGAGTTACAGGGAGATAATGTGTGGGTGGGAGTGTACAGGGGAGTGGTTGTGGTTGTGTGTGGAGAGTTACAGGGAGAGAATGTGTGGGTGGGAGTGGCTGGGGTTGTGTGTGGAGTGTTACAGGGAGATAATGGGGGTACAGGGGAGTGGCTGGGGTTGTGTGTGGAGAGTTACAGGGAGAGAATGTGGGGGAGTGGCTGGGGTTGTGTGTGGAGTGTTACAGGGAGCGCATGTGGGGGTACAGGGGAGTGGCTGGGGTTGTGTGTGGAGAGTTACAGGGAGAGAATGTGGGGGGTGTACAGGGGAGTGGCTGGGTGGAGTGTTACAGGGAGAGAATGTGGGGTACAGGGAGTGGCTGGGTTGTGTGTGGAGAGTTACAGGGAGAATGTGGGGGTGTACAGGGGAGTGGCTGGGGTTGTGTGTGGAGAGTTACAGGGAGAGAATGTGGGGGTGTACAGGGGAGTGGCTGGGTTGTGTGTGGAGAGTTACAGGGAGAATGTGGGGTGTACAGGGGAGTGGCTGGGTTGTGTGTGGAGAGTTACAGGGAGAGAATGTAGGGGAGTGGCTGGGGTTGTGTGTGGAGAGTTACAGGGAGAGAATGTGGGGGTGTACAGGGGAGTGGCTAGGGTTGTGTGTGGAGCGTTGCAGGGAGAGAATGTGGGGGTGTACAGGGGAGTGGCTGGGGTTGTGTGTGGAGAGTTTAGGGAGAGCATGTGGGGGTGTACAGGGGAGTGGCTGGGTTGTGTGTGGAGAGTTACAGGGAGAGAATGTGGGGGTGTACAGGGGAGTGGGTGGGGGTGTACAGGGGAGTGGCTGGGGTTGTGTGTGGAGAGTTACAGGGAGAGAATGTGGGGGTGTACATGGGAGTGGCTGGGTTGTGTGTGGAGAGTTACAGGGAGAGAATGTGTGGGTAGGAGTGTACAGGGGAGTGGCTGTGGTTGTGTGTGGAGAGTTACAGGGAGACAATGTGTGGGTGGGAGTGTACAGGGGAGTGGTTGTGGTTGTGTGTGGAGAGTTACAGGGAGAGAATGTGTGGGTGGGAGTGGCTGGGCTTGTGTGTGGAGTGTTACAGGGAGATAATGGGGGTACAGGGGAGTGGCTGGGGTTGTGTGTGGAGAGTTACAGGGAGAGAATGTGGGGGAGTGGCTGGGGTTGTGTGTGGAGTGTTACAGGGAGCGCATGTGGGGGTACAGGGGAGTGGCTGGGGTTGTGTGTGAGTTACAGGAGAGAATGTGGGGGTGTACAGGGGAGTGGCTGGGGTTGGTGTGTGGAGAGTTACAGGGAGAGAATGTGGGGGTGTACAGGGGAGTGGCTGGGGTTGTGTGTGGAGAGTTACAGGGAGAAAATGTGGGGGTGTACAGGGGAGTGGCTGGGTTGTGTGTGGAGAGTTACAGGGAGAGAATGTGGGGGTGTACAGGGGAGTGGCTGGGGTTGTGTGTGGAGAGTTACAGGGAGAGAATGTGGGGGTGTACAGGGGAGTGGCTGGGTTGTGTGTGGAGAGTTACAGGGAGAGAATGTGTGGGTGTACAGGGGAGTGGCTGGGGTTGTGTGTGGAGAGTTACAGGGAGAGAATGTGGGGGTGTACATGTGAGTGGCTGGGTTGTGTGTGGAGAGTTACAGGGAGAGAATGTGTGGGTGGGTTACAGGGGAGTGGCTGTGGTTGTGTGTGGAGAGTTACAGGGAGATAATGTGTGGGTGGGAGTGTACAGGGGAATGGTTGTGGTTGTGTGTGGAGAGTTACAGGGAGATAATGTGTGGCTGGGAGTGGCTGGGGTTGTGTGTGGAGAGTTAAAGGGAGAAAATGTGGGGGTGTACAGGGGAGTGGCTGGGTTGTGTGTGGAGAGTTACAGGGAGAGAATGTGGGGGTGTACAGGGGAGTGGCTGGGGTTGTGTGTGGAGTTACAGGGAGAAATGTGGGGTGTACAGGGGTGTGGCTGGGTTTGTGTGGAGAGTTACAGGGAGAGAATGTGGGGGTGTACAGGGGAGTGGCTGGGGTTGTGTGTGGAGAGTTACAGGGAGAGAATGTGGGGGTGTACAGGGGAGTGGCTGGGGTTGTGTGTGAGGTTACAGGGAGAAAATGTGGGGGTGTACAGGGGAGTGGCTGGGTTGTGTGTGGAGAGTTACAGGGAGAGAATGTGGGGGTGTACAGGGGAGTGGCTGGGGTTGTGTGTGGAGAGTTACAGGGAGAAATGTGGGGGTGTACAGGGTGTGGCTGGGTTGTGTGTGGAGAGTTACAGGGAGAGAATGTGGGGGTGTACAGGGGAGTGGCTGGGTTGTGTGTGGAGAGTTACAGGGAGAGAATGTGGGGGTGTACAGGGGAGTGGCTGGGGTTGTGTGTGGAGAGTTACAGGGAGAGAATGTGGGGGTGTACAGGGGAGTGGCTGGGTTGTGTGTGGAGCGTTACAGGGAGAGAATGTGGGGGTGTACAGGGGAGTGGCTGGGGTTGTGTGTGGAGAGTTTAGGGAGAGAATGTGGGGGTGTACAGGGGAGTGGCTGGGGTTGTGTGTGGAGAGTTACAGGGAGAGAATGTGGGGGTGTACAGGGGAGTGGCTGGGGTGTGTGTGGGAGAGTTACAGGGAGAGAATGTGGGGGTGTACATGGGAGTGGCTGGGTTGTGTGTGGAGAGTTACAGGGAGAGAATGTGTGGGTAGGAGTGTACAGGGGAGTGGTTGTGTGTGGAGAGTTACAGGGAGATAATGTGTGGGTGGGAGTGTACAGGGGTGGTTGTGTGTGGAGAGTTACAGGGAGAGAATGTGTGGGTGGGAGTGGCTGGGGTTGTGTGTGGAGCGTTACAGGGAGATAATGGGGGTACAGGGGAGTGGCTGGGGTTGTGTGTGGAGAGTTACAGGGAGAAAATGTGGGGGTGTACAGGGGAGTGGCTGGGGTGTGTGTGGGAGAGTTACAGGGAGAAATGTGGGGGTGTACATGGGAGTGGCTGGTTGTGTGTGGAGAGTTACAGGGAGAGAATGTGTGGGTAGGAGTGTACAGGGGAGTGGTTGTGTGTGGAGAGTTACAGGGAGATAATGGTGGGTGGGAGTGTACAGGGGTGGTTGTGTGTGGAGAGTTACAGGGAGAGATGTGTGGGTGGGAGTGGCTGGGGTTGTGTGTGGAGCGTTACAGGGAGATAATGGGGGTACAGGGGAGTGGCTGGGGTTGTGTGTGGAGAGTTACAGGGAGAAAATGTGGGGGATGGCTGGGGGTTGTGTGTGGAGTGTTACAGGGAGCGCATGTGGGGGTACAGGGGAGTGGCTGGGTTTGTGTGTGGAGAGTTACAGGGAGAGAATGTGGGGGTGTACAGGGGAGTGGCTGGGGTTGTGTGTTTGGAGAGTTACAGGGAGTGGCTGGGGTGGAGTGTTTACAGGGAGAGAATGTGGGGCAGGGGAGTGGCTGGGTTGTGTGTGGAGAGTTACAGGGAGAATGTGGGGGTGTACAGGGGAGTGGCTGGGTTGTGTGTGGAGAGTTACAGGAGAGAATGTGGGGGTGTACAGGGGAGTGGCTGGGTTGTGTGTGGAGAGTTACAGGGGGAGAATGTGGGGGTGTACAGGGGAGTGGCGGGGTTGTGTGTGGAGAGTTACAGGGAGAGAATGTGGGGGTGTACAGGGAGTGGCTGGGTTGTGTGTGTGGAGAGTTACAGGGAGAGAATGTGGGGGTGTACAGGGGAGTGGCTGGGTTGTGTGTGGAGAGTTACAGGGAGAGAATGTGGGGGTGTACAGGGGAGTGGCTGGGTTTGTGTGTGGAGAGTTACAGGGAGATAATGTGGGGTGTACAGGGGAGTGGTTGTGGGTGTACAGGGGAGTGGCTGGGGTTGTGTGTGGAGAGTTACAGGGAGAGAATGTGGGGTGTACATGGGAGTGGCTGGGTTGTGTGTGGAGAGTTACAGGGAGAGAATGTGGGGTAGGGTGTACAGGGAGTGGCTGGGTTGTGTGTGGAGAGTTACAGGGAGACAATGTGTGGGTGGGGTGTACAGGGGAGTGGCTGTGGTTGTGTGTGGAGAGTTACAGGGAGAGAATGTGTGGGTGGGAGTGGCTGGGGTTGTGTGTGGAGTGTTACAGGGAGATAATGGGGGTACAGGGGAGTGGCTGGGGTTGTGTGTGGAGAGTTACAGGGAGAGAATGTGGGGGAGTGGCTGGGGTTGTGTGTGGAGTGTTACAGGGAGCGCATGTGGGGGTACAGGGGAGTGGCTGGGGTTGTGTGTGGAGAGTTACAGGGAGAGAATGTGGGGGTGTACAGGGGAGTGGCTGGGGTTGTGTGTGGAGAGTTACAGGGAGAGAATGTGGGGGTACAGGGGAGTGGCTGGGTTGTGGGTGTGTGGAGAGTTACAGGGAGAGAATGTGGGGGTGTACAGGGGAGTGGCTGGGGTTGTGTGTGGAGAGTTACAGGGAGAAATGTGGGGGTGTACAGGGGAGTGGCTGGGTTGTGTGTGGAGAGTTACAGGGAGAGAATGTGGGGGTGTACAGGGGAGTGGCTGGGTTGTGTGTGGAGTTACAGGGAGAAATGTGGGGGGTACAGGGGAGTGGCTGGGTTGTGTGTGGAGAGTTACAGGGAGAGAATGTGGGGGTGTACAGGGGAGTGGCTGGGGTTGTGTGTGGAGAGTTACAGGGAGAGAATGTGGGGGTGTACAGGGGTGGCTGGGTTTTGTGTGGAGAGTTACAGGGAGAGAATGTGGGGGTGTACAGGGGAGTGGCTGGGGTTGTGTGTGGAGAGTTACAGGGAGAGAATGTGGGGGTGTACATGTGAGTGGCTGGGTTGTGTGTGGAGAGTTACAGGGAGAGAATGTGTGGGTAGGAGTATACAGGGGAGTGGCTGTGGTTGTGTGTGGAGAGTTACAGGGAGATAATGTGTGGGTGGGAGTGTACAGGGGAATGGTTGTGGTTGTGTGTGGAGAGTTACAGGGAGATAATGTGTGGCTGGGAGTGGCTGGGGTTGTGTGTGGAGAGTTAAAGGGAGAAAATGTGGGGGTGTACAGGGGAGTGGCTGGGTGTTGTGTGTGGAGAGTTACAGGGAGAGAATGTGGGGTGTACAGGGGAGTGGCTGGGGTTGTGTGTGGAGTTACAGGGAGAGAATGTGGGGTGTACAGGGGTGTGGCTGGGTTTGTGTGGAGAGTTACAGGGAGAGAATGTGGGGGTGTACAGGGGAGTGGCTGGGTTGTGTGTGGAGAGTTACAGGGGGTGTGGGGGTGTGGGGAGTGGTGGGTTGTGTGTGGAGTGTTACAGGGAGAGATGTGGGGGTGTACAGGGGAGTGGTTGGGTTGTGTGTGGAGAGTTACAGGGAGATAATGTGTGGTGTGGGGAGTGGCTGGGGTTGTGTGTGGAGAGTTAAAGGGAGAAATGTGGGGTGTACAGGGGTGTGCTGGGTTGTGTGTGGAGAGTTACAGGGAGAGAATGTGGGGGTGTACAGGGGAGTGGCTGGGGTGTGTGTGGAGAGTTACAGGGAGAGAATGTGGGGGTGTACAGGGGAGTGGCTGGGGTTGTGTGTGGAGAGTTACAGGGAGAATGTGGGGGTGTACAGGGGAGTGGCTAGGGTTGTGTGTGGAGCGTTGCAGGGAGAGAATGTGGGGGTGTACAGGGGAGTGGCTGGGTTTGTGTGTGGAGAGTTTAGGGAGAGAATGTGGGGGTGTACAGGGGAGTGGCTGGGTTGTGTGTGGAGAGTTACAGGGAGAGAATGTGGGGGTGTACAGGGGAGTGGCTGGGGTTGTGTGTGGAGAGTTACAGGGAGAGAATGTGGGGGTGTACATGTGAGTGGCTGGGTTGTGTGTGGAGAGTTACAGGGAGAGAATGTGTGGGTAGGAGTGTACAGGGGAATGGTTGTG
>CM026404.1:95815091-95843503 GCA_014843695.1 Archivesica marissinica | reverse complement strand
AGTACGTGCATACTATACAAACATTGCTATGCTATAGACTGTTACTTGTTTGATGCCAATGACACGACCAAAATACATGCACGCATACTATACAAACATTGCTACACTATAGACTGTTACTTGTTTGATTCCAATGTCACGACATAAGTATGTGCATACTATACAAACATTGCTACACTATAGACTGTTACTTGTTTGATGGCAATGACACGGCATAAGTACGTGCATACTATACAAACATTGCTACACTATAGACTGTTACTTGTTTGATGGCAATGACACGACATAAGTACGTGCATATTATACAATCATTGCTACACTATAGACTGTTACTTGTTTGATGGCAATGACACGACATAAGTACGTGCATACTATACAAACATTGCTATACTATAGACTGTTACTTGTGTGATGCCAATGACACGACAAAAGTACGTGCACGCATACTATTCAAACATTGGTACCCTATAGACTGTTACTTGTTTGATGCCAATGACACGACATACGTACGTGCATACTATACAAACATTGCTACACTATAGACTGTTACCTGTTTAATGTCAATGACACGACATTTGTACGTGCATACTCTACAAACATTGCTACACTATAGACTGTTACTTGTTTGATGGCAATGACACGACACAAGTACGTGAATACTGTACAAACATTGCTATGCTATAGACTGTTACTTGTTTGAATCCAATAACACGACATAAGTACGAGCACGCATACTATACAAACATTGCTACACTATAGACTGTTACTTGTTTGATGGCATTGACACGGCATAAGTACGTGCATACATGTACTATACAAACATTGCTACACTATAGACTGTTACTTGTTTGATGGCAATGACACGACACAAGTACGTGAATACTGTACATACATTGCTATGCTATAGACTGTTACTTGTTTGATGCCAATAACAGTACATAAGTACGAGCACGCATACTATACAAACATTGCTACACTATAGACTGTTACTTGTTTGATGGAAATGACACGACATAAGTATGTGCACGCATACTATACAAACATTGCTACACTATAGACTGTTACTTGTTTGATGGCAATGACACGACATAAGTACGTGCACGCATACTATACAAACATTGCTACTCTATAGACTGTTACTTGTTTGATGGCAATGACACGACATAAGTACGTGCACGCATACTATACAAACATTGCTACACAATAGACTGTTACTTGTTTGATGGCAATGACACGACATAAGTACGTGCATACTATACAAACATTTCTACACTATAGACTGTTACTTGTTTGATGACAATGACACAACATAAGTTCGTGCATACTATACAAACATTGCTACACTATAGACTGTTACTTGTTTGATGGCAATGACACGACATAAGTACGTGCACGCATACTATACAAACATTGCTGCATTATAGACTGTTACTTGTTTGATGCCAATGACACGACATAAGTACTGCATACTATACAAATATTGCTACGCTATAGACTGTTACTTGTTTGATGGCAATGACACGACATAAGTACGTGCATACTAACAAACATTGCTACACTATAGACTGTTACTTGTTTGATGCCAATGACACGACATAAGTACGTGCATACTATACAAACATTTATGCACAATAGACTGTTACTTGTTTGATGCCAATGACACGACATAAATACGTCACGCATACTATACAAACATTGCTACACTATAGACTGTTACTTGTTTGATGCCAATGACACGACATAAGTACACGCATACTATACAAACATTGCTACACTATAGAATGTAAATTGTTTGATGCCAATGACACGACATAAGTACCAAGCATACAATACAAACATAGCTACACTATAGACTGTTACTTGTTTGATGGCAATGACACGACATAAGTACGTGCACACATACTATACAAACATTGCTACACAATAGACTGTTACTTGTTTGATGCCAATGACACGACATAAGTACGTGCACGCATACTATACAAACATTGCTATACTATAGACTGTTACCTGTTTGATGGCAATGACACGACATAAGTACGTGCATATTATACAATCATTGCTAAACTATAGACTGTTACTTGTTTGATGGCAATGACACGACATAAGTACGTGCATACTATACAAACATTGCTATACTATAGACTGTTACTTGTTTGATGCCAATGACACGACCAAAGTACGTGCACGCATACTATACAAACATTGGTACACTATAGACTGTTACTTGTTTGATGCCAATGACACGACATACGTACGTGTATACTATACAAACATTGCTACACTATAGACTGTTACCTGTTTGATGTCAATGACACGACATTTGTACGTGCATACTATACAAACATTGCTACACTATAGACTGTTACTTGTTTGATGGCAATGACACGACACAAGTACGTGATTACTGTACAAACATTGCTATGCTATAGACTGTTACTTGTTTGATGCCAATAACACGACATAAGTACGAGCACGCATACTATACACACATTACTACACTATAGACTGTTACTTGTTTGATGGCATTGACACGGCATAAGTACGTGCATACATGTACTATACAAACATTGCTATACTATAGACTGTTACTTGTTTGATGGCAATGACACGACATAAGTACGTGTACGCATACTATACAAATATTGCTACACTATAGACTGTTACTTGTTTGATGGAAATGACACGACATAAGTACGTGCTCGCATACTATACAAACATTGCTACACTATAGACTGTTACTTGTTTGATGGCAATGACACGACATAAGTACGTGCACGCATACTATACAAACATTGCACTACTATAGACTGATACTTGTTTGATGGCAATGACACGACATAAGTACGTGCATACTATACAAACATTGCTATGCTATATACTGTTACTTGTTTGATGCCAATGACACGACCAAGTAATGCACCATACTATACAAACTAGCTACACTATAGACTGTTACTTGTTTGATCAATGACACGCCATAAGTACCGTGCATACTATACAAACATTGCTACACTATAGACTGTTACTTGTTTGATGGCAATGACACGGCATAAGTACCTGCATACTATACAAACATTGCTACACTATAGACTGTTACTTGTTTGATGGCAATGACACGACATAAGTACGTGCATACTATACAAACATTGCTACACTATAGAATGTTACTTGTTTGATGCCAATGACACGACATAAATACGTGCACGCATACTATACAAACATTGCTACACTATAGACTGTTACTTGTTTGATGCCAATGACACGACATAAGTACATGCATACTATACAAACATTGCTACACTATAGACTATTACTTGTTTGATGTCAATGACACGACATATGTACGTCACGCATACTATACAAACATAGCTACACTATAGACTGTTACTTGTTTAATGGCAATGACACGACATATGTACGTGCACGCATACTATACAAACATTGCTATACTATAGACTGTTACCTGTTGATGGCAATGACACGACATAAGTACGTGCATATTATACAATCATTGCTACACTATAGACTGTTACTTGTTTGATGGCAATGACACGACATAAGTACGTGCATACTATACAAACATTGCTATACTATAGACTGTTACTTGTTTGATGCCAATGACACGATCAAAGTACGTGCACGCATACTATACAAACATTGCTACACTATAGACTGTTACTTGTTTGATGCCAATGACACGACATACGTACGTGCATACTATACAAACATTGCTACACTATAGACTGTTACCTGTTTGATGTCAATAACACGACATTAGTACGTGCATACTATACAAACATTGCTACACTATAGACAGTTACTTGTTTGATGCCAATAACACGACATAAGTACGAGCACGCATACTATACAAACATTGCTACACTATAGACTGTTACTTGTTTGATGGCAATGACACGACATAAGTACGTGCATACAAATATACAACCATTGCTACACTATAGACTGTTACTTGTTTGATGGCAATGACACGACATAAGTACGTGTACGCATACTATACAAACATTGGTACACTATAGACTGTTACTTGTTTGATGGCAATGACACGACATAAGTATGTGCACGCATACTATACAAACATTGGTACACTATAGACTGTTACTTGTTTGATGGCAATGACACGACATAAGAACGTGCACGCATACTATACAAACATTGCACTACTATAGACTGTTACTTGTTTGATGGCAATGACACGACATAAGTACGTGCATACTATACAAACATTGCTATGCTATAGACTGTTACTTGTTTGATGCCAATGACACGACCAAAGTACATGCACGCATACTATACGAACATTGCTACACTATAGACTGTTACTTGTTTGATTCCAATGTCACGACATAAGTATGTGCATACTATACAAACATTGCTACACTATAGACTGTTACTTGTTTGATGGCAATGACACGACACAAGTACGTGCATACTATACAAACATTGCTATACTATAGACTGTTACTTGTTTGATGCCAATGACACGACATAAGTACGTGCATACAATACAAACATTGCTACACAATAGACTGTTACTTGTTTGATGCCAATGACACGACATAAATACGTCACGCATACTATACAAACATTGCTACACTATAGTCGGTTACTTGTTTGATGCCAATGACACGACAGAAGTACATGCATACTATACAATCATTGCTACACTATAGACTGTTACTTGTTTGATGGCAATGACACGACATATGTACGTGCAAGCATACTATACAAACATAGCTACACTATAGACTGTTACTTGTTTGATGGCAATGACACGACATAAGTATGTGCACGCATACGATACAAACATTGCTATACAATAGACTGTTACTTGTTTGATGCCAATGACACGACATAAGTACGTGCACGCATACTATACAAACATTGCTATACTATAGACTGTTACCTGTTTGATGGCAATGACACGACATAAGTACGTGCATATTATACAATCATTGCTACACTATAGACTGTTACTTGTTTGATGGCAATGACACGACATAAGTACATGCATACTATACAAACATTGCTATACTATAGACTGTTACTTGCTTGATGCCAATGACACGACACAAAGTACGTGCACGCATACTATACAAACATTGCTACACTATAGACTGTTACTTGTTTGATGCCAATGACACGACATAAGTACGTGCACGCATACTATACAAACATTGCTACACTATAGACTGTTACTTGTTTGATGGCAATGACACGACATAAGTACATGCATACTATACAAACATTGCTACACTATAGACTGTTACTTGTTTGATGGAAATGACACGACATAAGTACGTGCATACTATACAAACATTGCTACACTATAGACTGTTACTTGTTTGATGGCAATGACACGACATAAGTACATGCATACTATACAAACATTGCTACACTATAGACTGTTACTTGTTTGATGGCAATGACACGGCATATGTAGTGCAACAATACTATACAAACATTGCTACACTATAGACGTACTTGTTTGATGGCAATGACACGACTAAGTAGTATACGCTACTATACAAACATTGCTACACAATAGACTGTTACTGTTGATGGAAATGACACGACATAAGTACGTGCCGCATACTTACAAACATTGCTACACTATAGACTGTTACTTGTTTGATGGCAATGACACGACATAGGTACGTGCACGCATACTATACAAACATTGCACTACTATAGACTGTTACTTGTTGATGGCAATGGCACGACATAAGTACGTGCATACTATACAAACATTGCTTTCGCTATAGACTGTTACTTGTTTGATGCCAATGACACGACCAAAGTACATGCACGCATACTATACAAACATTGCTACACTATAGACTGTTACTTGTTTGTCCCAATGTCACGACATAAGTATGTGCATACTATACAAACATTGCTACACTATAGACTGTTACTTGTTTGATGGCAATGACACGGCATAAGTACGTGCATAATATACAAGCATTGCTACACTATATACTGTTACTTGTTTGATGGCAATGACACGACATAAGTACGTGCATACTATACAAACATTGCTACACTATAGAATGTTACTTGTTTGATGCCAATGACACGACATAAATACGTGCACGCATACTATACAAACATTGCTACACTATAGTCTGTTACTTGTTTGATGCCAATGACACGACAGAAGTACATGCATACTATACAATCATTGCTACACTATAGACTGTTACTTGTTTGATGGCAATGACACGACATATGTACGTGCACGCATACTATACAAACATAGCTACACCATAGACTGTTACTTGTTTAATGGCAATGACACGACATATGTACGTGCACGCATACGATACAAACATTGCTATACTATAGACTGTTACTTGTTTGATGCCAATGACGCGACATAAGTACGTGCATATTATACAATCATTGCTACACTATAGACTGTTACTTGTTTGATGGCAATGACACGACATAAGTACGTGCATACTATACAAACATTGCTATACTATAGACTGTTACTTGTTTGATGCCAATGACACGATCAAAGTACGTGCACGCATACTATACAAACATTGGTACACTATAGACTGTTACTTGTTTGATGCCAATGACACGACATACGTACGTGCATACTATACAAACATTGCTACACTATAGACTGTTACCTGTTTGATGTCAATAACACGACATTAGTACGTGCATACTATACAAACATTGCTACACTATAGACTGTTACTTGTTTGATGCCAATAACACGACATAAGTACGAGCACGCATACTATACAAACATTGCTACACTATAGACTGTTACTTGTTTGATGGCAATGACACGACATAAGTACGTGTACGCATACTATACAAACATTGCTACACTATAGACTGTTACTTGTTTGATGGCAATGACACGACATAAGTATGTGCACGCATACTATACAAACATTGGTACACTATAGACTGTTACTTGTTTGATGGCAATGACACGACATAAGAACGTGCACGCATACTATACAAACATTGCACTACTATAGACTGTTACTTGTTTGATGGCAATGACACGACATAAGTACGTGCATACTATACAAACATTGCTATGCTATAGACTGTTACTTGTTTGATGCCAATGACACGACCAAAGTACATGCACGCATACTATACGAACATTGCTACACTATAGACTGTTACTTGTTTGATTCCAATGTCACGACATAAGTATGTGCATACTATACAAACATTGCTACACTATAGACTGTTACTTGTTTGATGGCAATGACACGGCATAAGTACGTGCATACTATACAAACATTGCTACACTATAGACTGTTACTTGTTTGATGGCAATGACACGGCTTAAGTACGTGCATACTATACAAACATTGCTACTCTATAGACTGTTACTTGTTTGATGGCAATGACACGACACAAGTACGTGCATACTGTGCAAACATTGCTACACTATAGACTGTTACTTGTTTGATGGCAATGACACGGCGTAAGTACGTGCACGCATACTATACAAACATTGCTATACTATAGACTGTTACTTGTGTGATGGCAATGGCACGACATAAGTACGTGCATACTATACAAACATTGCTACACTATAGATTGTTACTTGTTTGATGCCAATGACACGACATAAATACGTGCACGCATACTATACAAACATTGCTACACTATAGTCGGTTACTTGTTTGATGCCAATGACACGACATATGTACGTGCACGCATACTATACAAACATAGCTACACTATAGACTGTTACTTGTTTGATGGCAATGACACGACATAAGTATGTGCATGCATACGATACAAACATTGCTATACAATATACTGTTACTTGTTTGATGCCAATGACACGACATAAGTACGTGCACGCATACTATACAAACATTGCTATACTATAGACTGTTACCTGTTTGATGGCAATGACACGGCATAAGTACGTGCATATTATACAATCATTGCTACACTATAGACTGTTACTTGTTTGATGGCAATGACACGACATAAGTACATGCATACTATACAAACATTGCTATACTATAGACTGTTACTTGCTTGATGCCAATGACACGACCAAAGTACGTGCACGCATACTATACAAACATTGGTACACTATAGACTGTTACTTGTTTGATGCCAATGACACGACATACGTACGTGCATACTATACAAACATTGCTACACTATAGAGTGTTACCTGTTTGATGTCAATGACACGACATTTGTACGTGCATACTATACAAACATTGCTACACTATAGACTGTTACTTGTTTGATGGCAATGACACGACACAAGTACGTGAATACTGTACAAACATTGCTATGCTATAGACTGTTACTTGTTTGATGCCAATAACACGACATAAGTACGAGCACGCATACTATACAAACATTGCTACACTATAGACTGTTACTTGTTTGATGGCATTGACACGGCATATGTACGTGCATACATGTACTATACAAACATTGCTACACTATAGACTGTTACTTGTTTGATGGCAATGACACGACATAGGTACGTGTACGCCTACTATACAAACATTGCTACACTATAGACTGTTACTTGTTTGATGGAAATGACACGACATAAGTACGTGCTCGCATACTATACAAACATTGCTACACTATAGACTGTTACTTGTTTGATGGCAATGACACGACATAGGTACGTGCACGCATACTATACAAACATTGCACTACTATAGACTGTTACTTGTTTGATGGCAATGACACGACATAAGTACGTGCATACTATACAAACATTTCTATGCTATAGACTGTCACTTGTTTGATGCCAATGACACGACCAAAGTACATGCACGCATACTATACAAACATTGCTACACTATAGACTGTTACTTGTTTGATTCCAATGTCACGACATAAGTATGTGCATACTATACAAACATTGCTACACTATAGACTGTTACTTGTTTGATGGCAATGACACGGCATAAGTACGTGCATAATATACAAGCATTGCTACACTATATACTGTTACTTGTTTGATGGCAATGACACGACATAAGTACGTGCATACTATACAAACATTGCTACACTATAGAATGTTACTTGTTTGATGCCAATGACACGACATAAATAAGTGCACGCATACCATACAAACATTGCTACACTATAGTCGGTTACTTGTTTGATGCCAATGACACGACAGAAGTACATGCATACTATACAATCATTGCTACACTATAGACTGTTACTTGTTTGATGGCAATGACACGACATATGTACGTGCACGCATACTATACAAACAAAGCTACACTATAGACTGTTACTTGTTTAATGGCAATGACACGACATATGTACGTGCACGCATACGATACAAACATTGCTATACTATAGACTGTTACTTGTTTGATGCCAATGACACGACATAAGTACGTGCACGCATACTATACAAACATTGCTATACTATAGACTGTTACCTGTTTGATGGCAATGACACGACATAAGTACGTGCATATTATACAATCATTGCTACACTATATACTGTTACTTGTTTGATGGCAATGACACGACATAAGTACGTGCATACTATAAAAACATTGCTATACTATAGACTGTTACTTGTTTGATGCCAATGACACGATCAAAGTACGTGCACGCATACTATACAAACATTGGTACACTATAGACTGTTACTTGTTTAATGCCAATGACACGACATACGAACGTGCATACTATACAAACATTGCTACACTATAGACTGTTACCTGTTTGATGTCAATGACACGACATTAGTACGTGCATACTATACAAACATTGCTACACTATAGACTGTTACTTGTTTGATGGCAATGACACGGCATAAGTACGTGCATACTATAAAAACATTGCTACACTATAGACTGTTACTTGTTTGATGGCAATGACAGGACATAAGTACGTGCACACATACTGTACAAACATTGCTACACTGTAGACTGTTACTTGTTTGATGCCAATGACACGACATAAGTACGTGCACGCATACTATACAAACATTGCTATACTATAGACTGTTACCTGTTTGATGGCAATGACACGACATAAGTACGTGCATACTATACAATCATTGCTACACTATAGACTGTTACTGGTTTGATGGCAATGACACGACATAAGTACGTGCATACTATACAAACATTGCATTACTATAGACTGTATCTTGTTTGATGCCAATGCCACGACCAAAGTACGTGCACGCATACTATACAAACATTGCTATACTATAGACTGTTACTTGTTTGATGGCAATGACACGACATAAGTACGTGAATACTAAACAAACATTGCTACACTATAGATTCTTACTTGTTTGATGGCAATGACACGACATAGGTACGTGCACGCATAATATACAAACATTGCTACACTATAGACTGTTACTTGTTTGATGCCAATGACACGACATACATACGTGCACGCATACTATACAAACATTGCTATACTATAGACTGTTACCTGTTTGATGGCAATGACACGACATAAGTACGTGCATACTATACAATCATTGCTACAATATAGACTGTTACTTGTTTGATGGCAATATCACGACATAAGTACGTGCATACTATACAAACATTGCTATACTTTAGACTGTATCTTGTTTGATGCCAATGACACGACCAAAGTACGTGCACGCATACTATACAAACATTGCTACACTATAGACTGTTATTTGTTTGATGCCAATGACACGACATAAGTACGTGCATATTATACAAACATTGCTACACTATAGACTTTTACTTGTTTGATGTCAATGACACGACATAGGTACGTGCATACTATACAAACATTGCTACACTATAGACTGTTACTTGTTTGATGCCAATGACACGACATAAGTACGTGCACGCATACTATACAAACATTGCTACAATATAGACTGTTACTTGTTTGATGCCAATGACACGACATAAGTACGTGCATACTGTAAAAACATTGCTACGCTATAGACTGTTACTTGTTTAATGCCAATGACACGACATAAGTACGTGCATACTGTACAAACATTGCTACACTATAGACTGTTACTTGTTTGATGGCAATGACACGGCACAAGTACGTGCATACTATACATTAGTTGCTACACTATAGACTGTTACTTGTTTCATGGCAATGACACGACACAAGTACGTGCAATTGGACAAACATTGCTATGCTATAGACTGTTACTTGTTTGATGCTAATGACACGACATAAGTACGTGCATACTATACAAACATTGCTACACTATAGACTGTTACTTGTTTGATGGCAATGACACGACATACGTACGTGCACGCATACTGTACAAACATTGCTACACTATAGACTGTTACTTGTTTGATGGCAATGACACGACATAAGTACGTGCACGTATACTATACAAACATTGTTACACTATAGACTGTTACTTGTTTGATGGCAATGACACGGCATAGGTACGTGCATACATGTACCATACAAACATTGCTACACTATAGACTGTTACTTGTTTGATGGCAATGACACGACATAAGTACGTGCACGCATACTATACAAACATTGCTACACTATAGACTGTTACTTGTTTGATGCCAATGACACGACATATGTACGTGCACGCATACTATACAAACATTGCTCTACTATAGAGTGTTACTTGTTTGATGGCAATGACACGACATAAGTACGTGCATAATATACAAACATTGCTATGCTATAGACTGTTACTTGTTTGAAGACAATGACACGACCAAAGTACATGCACGCATACTATACAAACATTGCTACACTATAGACTGTTACTTGTTTGATGCCAATGTCACGACATAAGTATGTGCATGCTAAACAAACATTGCTACACTATAGACTTTTACTTGTTTGATGCCAATGACACGACATAAGTATGTGCATACTGTACAAACATTGCTACACTATAGACTGTTACTTGTTTGATGGCAATGACACGACACAAGTACTTGCATACTATACAATCATTGCTACACTATACACATTTACTTGTTTGATGGCAATGACACGACACAAGTACGTGCATACTGTGCAAACATTGCTATGCTATAGACTGTTACTTGTTTGATGCCAATGACACGACATAAGTACGTGCATACTATAAATACATTGCTACAATATAGATTGTTACTTGTTTGATGGCAATGACACGACACAAGTACGTGCATACTGTGCAAACATTGCTATGCTATAGACTGTTACTTGTTTGATGCCAATGACACGACATAAGTACGTGCATACTATACAAACATTGCTACACTATAGACTGTTACTTGTTTGATGGCAATGACACGACATAGGTACGTACACGCATACTGTACAAACATTGCTACACTATAGACTGTTACTTGTTTGATGGCAATGACACGGCATATGTACGTGCATACATGTATTATACAAACATTGCTACACTATAGACTGTTACTTGTTTGATGGCAATGACACAACATAAGTACGTGCATGCGTACTATACAAACATTGCTACACTAATAGACTGTTACTTGTTTGATGGAAATGACACGACATAAGTACGTGCACGCATACTATACAAACATTACTCCACTATAGACTGTTACTTGTTTGATGCCAATGACACGACATAAGTACGTGAACGCATACTATACAAACATTACTACACTATAGACTGTTACTTGTTTGATGCCAATGACACGACATAAGTATGTGCACGCATACTATACAAACATTGCTACATTATAGACTGTTACTTGCTTGATGGCAATGACACGACATAAGTACGTGCACGCATACTATACAAACATTACTACACTATAGACTGTTACTTGTTTGATGCCAATGACACGACATAAGTACGTGAACGCATACTATACAAACATTGCTACACTATAGACTGTTACTTGTTTGATGGCAATGACACGACATAAGTACGTGCATACTATACAAACATTGCTACACTATAGACTGTTACTTGTTTGATGGCAATGGCACGACATACGTACGTGCACGCATACTATACAAACATTGCTACACTATAGACTGTTACTTGTTTGATGGCAATGACACGACATATGTACGTGCAAGCATACTATACAAACATTGCTACATGATAGACTGTTTCTCGTTTGATGCCAATGTCACGACATAAGTATGTGCATACTATACAAACATTGCTACACTATAGACTGTTACTTGTTTGATGCCAATGACACGACATAAGTACGTGCACGCATACTATACAAACATTGCTACACTATAGACTGTTACTTGTTTGATGGAAATGACACGACATAAGTACGTGCATACTATACAAACATTGCTACACTATAGAGTGTTACTTGTTTGATGGCATTAAGACGGCATAGGTACGTGCATACATGTACTATACAAACATTGTTACACTCTAGACTGTTACTTGTTTGATGGCAATGACACGACATAAGTACGTGCACGCATACTATACAAACATTGCTACACTATAGACTGTTACTTGTTTTTTGCCAATGACACGACATAAGTACGTGAACGCATACTATACAAACATTGCTACACTATAGACTGTTACTTGTTTGATGGCAATGACACGACATAACTACGTGCATACTATACACACATTGCTACACTATGGACTGTTACTTGTTTGATGGCAATGACACGACATAAGTACGTGCACGCATACTATACAAACATTACTACACTATACACTGTTACTTGTTTGATGCCAATGACACGACATAAGTACGTGCACGCATACTATACAAACATTGCTACATTATAGACTGTTACTTGTTTGATGGAAATGACACGACATAAGTACGTGCATACTGTAAAAACATTGCTACACTATAGACTGTTACTTGTTTGATGCCAATGACACGACATAAGTACGTGCATACTGTAAAAACATTGCTACACTATAGACTGTTACTTGTTTGATGCCAATGACACGACATAAGTACGTGCATACCGTACAAACATTGCTACACTATAGACTGTTACTTGTTTGATGGCAATGACACGACACAAGTACGTGCAATTGGACAAACATTGCTATGCTATAGACTGTTACTTGTTTGATGCTAATGACACGACATAAGTACGTGCATACTATAGAAACATTGCTACACTGTAGACTGTTACCTGTTTGATGGCAATGACACGGCATAAGTACGTGCATACTATACAAACATTGCTACACTATATACTGTTACTTGTTTGATGCCAATGACACGACATAAGTAAGTGCACGCATACTATACAAACATTGCTACTCTATAGACTGTTACTTGTTTGATGGAAATGACTCGACATAAGTACGTGCATACTATACAAACATTGCTACACTATAGAGTGTTACTTGTTTGATGGCATTAAGACAGCATAGGTACGTGCATACATGTACTATACAAACATTGTTCCACTCTAGACTGTTACTTGTTTGATGGCAATGACACGACATAAGTACGTGCACGCATACTATACAAACATTGCTACACTATAGACTGTTACTTGTTTTTTGCCAATGACACGACATAAGTACGTGCACGCATATTATACAAACATTACTACGCTATAGACTGTTACTTGTTTGATGCCGATGACACGACATATGTACGTGAACGCATACTATACAAACATTGCTACACTATAGACTGTTACTTGTTTGATGGCAATGACACGACATAAGTACGTGCATACTATACAAACATTGCTACACTATAGACTGTTACTTGTTTATGGCAATGACACGACATAAGTACGTGCACGCATACTATACATACATTACTACACTATAGACTGTTACTTGTTTGATGCCAATGACACGACATAAGTACGTGCACGCATACTATACAAACATTGCTACACTATAGACTGTTACTTGTTTGATGGAAATGACACGACATAAGTACGTGCATACTGTAAAAACATTGCTACACTATAGACTGTTACTTGTTTGATGCCAATGACACGACATAGGTACGTGCATACTGTAAAAACATTGCTACACTATAGACTGTTACTTGTTTGATGCCAATGACACGACATAAGTACGTGCATACTGTACAAACATTGCTACACTATAGACTGTTACTTGTTTGATGGCAATGACACGACACAAGTACGTGCAATTGGACAAACATTGCTATGCTATAGACTGTTACTTGTTTGATGCTAATGACACGACATAAGTACGTGCATACTATACAAACATTGCTACACTATAGACTGTTACCTATTTGATGGCAATGACACGGCATATGTACGTGCATACTATACAAACATTGCTACATTATAGACTGTTACTTGTTTGATGGCAATGACACGACATACGTACGTGCACGCATACTGTACAAACATTGCTACACTATTGACTGTTACTTGTTTGATAGCAATGACACGACATAAGTATATGCACGCATACTCTACAAACATTGCTACACTATAGACTGTTACTTGTTTGATGGAAATGACACGACATATGTACGTGCACGCATACTATACAAACATTGCTACACTATAGACTGTTACTTGTTTGATGGCAATGACACGACATAAGTACGTGCATACTATACAAACATTGCTACACTATAGACTGTTACTTGATTGATGCCAATGACACGACCAATGTACGTGCACGCATACTATACAAACATTGCTACACTATAGACTGTTACTTGTTTGATGCCAATGTCACGACATAAGTATGTGCATACTATACAAACATTGCTACACTATAAACTGTTACTTGTTTGTTGTCAATGTCATGACATAAGTACGTGCATACTATACAAACATTGCTACACTATAAACTGTTACTTGTTTGTTGTCAATGACATGACATACGTATGTGCATACATGTACTATACAAACATTGTTACACTATAGACTGTTACTTGTTTGATGCCAATGACACGACATAGGTACGAGCACGCATACTATACAAACATTGCTACACTATAGACTGTTACTTGTTTGATGGAAATGACACGACATAAGTACGTGCACGCATACTATACAAACACTATAGACTGTTACTTGTTTGATGGCAATGACACGACATAAGTACGTGCATACTATACAAACATTGCTACACAATAGACTGTTACATGTTCGATGGCAATGACACAACATAAGTACATGCACGCATACGATACAAACATTGCTATACTATAGACTGTTACTTGTTTGATACCAATGACACGACATAACTAAGTGCACGCATACTATACAAACATTGCTATACTATAGATTGTTACTTGTTTGATGGCAATGACACGACATAAGTACGTTCATACTATACAAACATTGCTCTACTATAGACTGTTACTTGTTTGATGGCAATGACACGAAATAAGAACGTGCATACTATACAATCATTGCTACACTATAGACTGTTACTTGTTTGATGGCAATGACACGAAATAAGTACGTGCATACTATACAAACATTGCTATACTATAGACTGTTACTTGTTTGATGCCAATGACACGACCAAAGTACGTGCACGCATACTATACAAACATTGCTACACTATAGACTGTTACTTGTTTGATGGAAATGACACGACATAAGTACGTGCATACTATACAAACATTGCTACACTATAGACTGTTACTTGTTTGATGGCAATGACACGGCAGAGGTACGTGCATACATGTACTATACAAACATTGTTACACTCTAGAGTGTTGCTTATTTGATGGCAATGATACGACATAAGTACGTGCACGCATACTATACAAACATTGCTACACTATAGACTGTTACTTGTTTTTTGCCAATGACACGACATAAGTACGTGCACGCATACTATACACACATTACTACACTATAGACTGTTATTTGTTTGATGCCAATGACACGACATATGTACGTGCACGCATACTATACAAACATTGCTACACTATAGACTGTTACTTTTTTGATGGCAATGACACGACATAAGTACGTGCATACTATACAAACATTGCTACACTATAGATTGTTACTTGTTTGATGGCAATGACACGACATAAGTACGTGCACGCATACTATACAAACATTGCTATACTATATACTGTTACTTGTTTGATGCCAATGACACGACCAAAGTATGTGCACGCATACTATACAAACATTGCTACACTATAGACTATTACTTGTTTGTTGTCAATGACACGACATACGTACGTGCATACTATACACACATTGCTACACTACAGACTGTTACTTGTTTGATGGCAATGACACGACACAAGTATGTGCATACTATACAAACATTGCTACACTATAGACTGTTACTTGTTTGTTGTCAATGACACGACATACGTACGTGCATACTATACAAACATTGCTACACTATAGACTGTTACTTGTTTGATGGCAATGACACGACACAAGTACGTGCATACTATACAATCATTGCTACACTATAGACTGTTACTTGTTTGATGGCAATGACACGACACAAGTACGTGCATACTGTGCAAACATTGCTATGCTATAGACTGTTACTTGTTTGATGCCAATGACACGGCATAAGTATGTGCATACTATACAAACATTGCTACACTATAGACTGTTACTTGTTTGATGGCAATGACACAACACAGGTACGTGCATTCTGTGCAAACATTGCTATGCTATAGACTGTTACTTGTTTGATGCCAATGACTCGACATAAGTACGTGCATACTATACAAACATTGCAACACTATAGACTGTTACTTGTTTGATGGCAATGACATGGCATAAGTACGTGCACGCATACTATACAAACATTGCTACACTATAGAATGTTACTTGTTTGATGGCAATGACACGGCATAAGTACGTGCATACTATACAAACATTGCTACACTATAGACTGTTTCTTGTTTGATGGCAATGACACGACACATGTACGTGCTACTGTACAAACATTTCTATGCTATAGACTGTTACTTGTTTGATGCCAATGACACGACATATGTACGTGCATACTATAAAAACATTGCTACACGACAGACTGTTACTTGTTTGATGGCAATGACACGGCGTAAGTACGTGCATACTATACAAAAATTGCTACACTGTAGACTGTTACTAGTTTGATGGCAATGACACGACAAAAGTATGTGCACTCATACTGTACAAACATTGCTACATTATAGACTGTTTCTTGTTTGATGGCAATGACACGACATAAGTACGTGCACGCATACTATACAAACATTGCTACACTATAGACTGTCACTTGTTTGATGGCAATGACACGGCATACGTACATGCATATATGTACTATACAAACATTGCTACACTATATACTGTTACTTGTTTGATACCAATGACACGACATAAGTACGTGCACGCATACAAACAATGCTACACTATAGACTGTTACTTGTTTGATGGCAATGACACGACATAAGTACGTGCACGCATACTATACAAAAATTGCTACACTATAGACTGTTATTTGTTTGGTGGCAATGACACGACATAAGTACGTGCATACTATACAAACATTGCTACACTATAGACTGTTATTTGTTTGATGGCAATGACACGACATAAGTACGTGCATACTATACAATCATTGCTACACTATAGACTGTTAATTGTTTGATGGCAATGACACGACATAAGTACGTGCATACTATACAAACATTGCTATACTATAGACTGTTACTTGTTTGATGCCAATGACACGACCAAAGTACGTGCACGCATACTATACAAACATTGCTACACTATAGACTGTTACTTGTTTGATGGCAATGACACGACATAAGTACAAGCATACTATACAAACATTGCTACACTATAGACTGTTACTTGCTTGATGGCAATAACACGACATAAGTACGTGTACGCATACTGTACAAATATTGCTACACTATAGACTGTTACTTGTTTGGTGGCAATGACACGACATAAGTACGTGCACGCATACCATAAAAACATTGGTCTACTATAGACTGTTACTTGTTTGATGGCAATGAAACGACATAAGTATGTGCACGCATACTATACAAACATTGGTCTACTATAGACTGTTACTTGTTTGATGGCAATGACACGACATAAGTACCTGCATACTATACAAACTTTGCTATGCTATAGACTGTTACTTGTTTGATGCCAATGACACGACATACGTACGTGCATTCTATGCAAACATGACACGACATAAGTACGTGCATACTATGCAAACATTGCTACACTATAGACTGTTACTTGTTTTATGGCAATAACACGACATAAGTACGTGCATACTATGCAGACATTGCTACACTATAGACTGTTACTTGTTTGATGACAATGACACGACATAAGTACGTGCACACATACTGTACAAACATTGCTACACTATAGACTGTTACTTGTTTGATGGCAATGACACGACATAAGTACGTGAATACTATGCAAACATTGCTACACTATAGACTGTTACTTGTTTGATGGCAATGACACGACATAAGTACGTTTAGTTTATACAACTTTATTTTAGCTCGATTGCGAAACAAGTTCTTATAACTTATACTAATCACTCTCGAGACCTCATTCCTGATGGAATCCATCGCCACGAGGGAGAGAGAAGAGGCATGTGGAATTTAAATGCCTTGCCTAAGGACACAATCGTAACGGCTCCAGCACATAAGTACGTGCATACTATACAAACATTGCTACACTATAGACTGTTACATGTTTGATGGAAATGACACGACATAAGTAAGTGCATACTATACAAACATTGCTACACTATAGACTGTTACTTGCTTGATACCAATGACACGACATAATACATGCAAACTATACAAACATTGCTACCCTATAGACTGTTACTGGTTTGATGGCAATGACACGACATAAGTACGTGCATACTATACAAACATTGCTACACTATAGACTGTTACTTGCTTGATGGCAATAACACGACATAAGTACGTGCACGCATACTGTACAAACATTGCTACACTATGGACTGTTACTTGTTTGATGGCAATGACACGACATAAGTACGTGCATACTATGCAAACATTGCTACACTATAGACTGTTACTTGTTTGATGGAAATGACACGATATAAGTACGTGCATACTGTACAAACATTGCTACACTATAGACTGTTACTTATTTGATGGCAATGACACGATATAAGTACGTGCATACTAAACAAACATTGCTACACTATAGACTGTTACTTGTTTGATGCCAATGACACGACATAAGTACATGCATACTATAAAAACATTGCTACACTATAGACTGTTACGTGTTTGATGGCAATGAACGGCATAAGTACGTGCATACTATACAAACATTGCTACAATATATAATGTTACTTGTTTGATGGCAATGACACGGCATAAGTACGTGCATACTATACAAACATTGCTACACTATATAATGTTACTTGTTTGATGGCAATGACACAACATTAGTACGTGCATACTATACAAACATTGCTACGCTATAGACTGTTACTTGTTTGTTGGCAATGACACGGCATAAGTACGTGCACGCATACTATACAAACATTGCTCCGCTATAGACTGTTACTTGTTTGATAGCAATGATACGACGTAAGTACGTGCGCGCATACTGTACAAATATTGCTACACTATAGACTGTTACGTGTTTGATGCCAATGACACGACCTAAGTATGTGCATACTATACAAACGTTGCTACACTATAGACTGTTATTTGTTTGATGTCAATGACACGACATAAGTACGTGCATACTAAACAAACATTGCTACACTATAGACTGTTACTTGTTTGATGTCAATGACACGACATAAGTACGTGCATACTATACAAACATTGCTACACTATAGACTGTTACTTGTTTGATGGCAATGACACGACATAAGTAGGTGCACACATACTATACAAACATTGCTACACTATAGACTGTTACTTGTTTGATGGCAATGACACGGCATAGGTACGTGCATACATGTACTTTATAAACATTGCTACACTATAAATCTGTTACTTGTTTGATGGCAATGACACGACATAAGTACGTGCACGCATACTGTACAAACATTGCTACACTATAGACTGCTACTTGTTTGATGGCAATGACACGACAAAAGTAGGTGCACGCATACTATACAAACATTGCTACACTATAGACTGTTACTTGTTTGATGCCAATGACACGACAAAAGTATGTGCACGCATACTTTACAAACATTGCTACGCTATAGACTGTTACTTGTTTGATGCCAATGACAGGATATAGGTACATGCACGCACACTATACAAACATTGCTACACTATAGACTGTTACTTGTTTGATGCCAATGACACGGCATAGGTACGTGCACGCATACTATACAAACATTGCTACACTATATACTGTTACTTGTTTGATGCCAATGACAGGATATAAGTACGTGCACGCACACTATACAAACATTGCTACACTATAGACTGTTACTTGTTTGATGCCAATGACACGGCATAAGTACGTGTACGCATACTATACAATCATAGCTACACTATACACTGTTACTTGTTTGATAGCAATGACACGAGGTAAGTACGTGCACGCATACTGTACAAACATTGCTACACTATAGACTGTTACTTGTTTGATGCCAATGACACGACATAAGTACGTGCATACTATACAAACATTGCTACACTATATAATGTTACTTGTTTGATGGCAATGACACGACATTAGTACGTGCATACTATACAAACATTGCTACGCTATAGACTGCTACTTGTTTGATAGCAATGATACGACGTAAGTACGTGCGCGCATACTGTACAAATATTGCTACACTATAGACTGTTATTTGTTTGATGTCAATGACACGACATAAGTACGTGCATACTAAACAAACATTGCTACACTATAGACTGTTACTTGTTTGATGTCAATGACACGACATAAGTACGTGCATACTATACAAACATTGCTACACTATAAATCTATTACTTGTTTGATGGCAATGACACGACATAAGTACGTGCACGCACACCATACAAACATTGCTACACTATAGACTGTTACTTGTTTGATGCCAATGACACGGCATAGGTACGTGCACGCATACTATACAAACATTGCTACACTATATACTGTTACTTGTTTGATGCCAATGACAGGATATAAGTATGTGCACGCACACTATACAAACATTGCTACACAATAGACTGTTACTTGTTTGATGCCAATGACACGGCATAAGTACGTGTACGCATACTATACAATCATTGCTACACTATAGACTGTTACTTGTTTGATAGCAATGACACGACGTAAGTACGTGCACGCATACTGTACAAACATTGCTACACTATAGACTGTTACTTGTTTGATGCCAATGACACGACATAAGTACGTGCATACTATACAAACATTGCTACACTATATACGGTTACTTGTTTGATACCAATGACACGACATAAGTAAGTGCGTACTATACAAACATTGCTACACTATATAATGTTACTTGTTTTATGGCAATGACACGACATAAGTACGTGCATACTATACAAACATTGCTACACTATAGACTGTTACTTGCTTGATGGCAATGACACGACATATGTACGTGCATACTAAACAAACATTGCTACACTATAGACTCTTACTTGTTTGATGCCAATGACACGACATAAGTACGTGCATACTATACCAACATTGCTACACTATATACCGTAACTTGTTTGATGCCAATGACACGACATAAGTACGTGCTTATTATACAAACATTGCTACACTGTAGACTATTACTTGTTTGATGGCAATGACACGACATAAGTACGTGCACGCATACTATACAAACATTGCTACACTATAGACTGTTACTTGTTTGATGTCAATGACACGACATAAGTACGTTCATACTATACAAACATTGCTACGCTATAGACTGTTACTTGTTTGATGTCAATGACACGACATAAGTACGTGCATACTATACAAACATTGCTACACTATAGTCTATTATTTGTTTGATGCGCCAATGACACGACATACGTACGTGCAGGCATACTATACAAACATTGCTACGCTATAGACTGTTACTTGTTTGATGCCAATGACACGACATAAGTACCTGCACGCATACTATACAAACATTGCTACACTATAGACTTTTACTTGTTTGATGCCAATGAGACGGAATAAGTACGTGCACGCATACTATACAAACATTGCCTCACTATATACTGTTACTTGTTTGATGGCAATGACACGGCATAAGTACGTGCACGCATACTATACAAACATTGCTAGACTATAGACTGTTACTTGTTTGATGCCAATGACACGACATAAGTACGTGCATACTATACAAACATTGATACACTATAGACTGTTACTTGTTTGATGCCAATGACACGACATAAGTACGTGCATACTATACAAACATAGCTACACTATAGACTGTTACTTGTTTGATGGCAATGACACGACATAAGTACGTGCACGCATACTGTACAAACATTGCTACACTATAGACTATTACTTGTTTGATGGCAATGACACGACATAAGTACGTGGACGCATACTATAAAAACATTGCTACACTATAGACTGTTATTTGTTTGATGTCAATGACACGACATATGTACGTGCATACAATACAAACATTGCTACACTATAGACTGTTACTTGTTTGATGCCAATGTCACGACATAAGTACATGCATACTATACAAACATTGCTACGCTATAGACTGTTACTTGTTTGATGCCAATGACACGACATAAGTACGTGCATACTATACCAACATTGCTACACTATAGACTGTTACTTGTTTGATGGCAATGATGCGACATATGTACGTGCACGCATACTCTACAAACATTGCTACACTATAGACTGTTACTTGTTTGATGGCAATGACACGACATAAGTACGTGCACGCATACTATACAAACACTACTACACTATAGACTGTTACTTGTTTGATGGCAATGACACGGCATATGTACGTGCATACATGTACTATACAAACATTGCTACACTATAGACTGTTACTTGTTTGATGGCAATGACACGACATAAGTACGTGCATACTATACACACATTGCTACACTATAGACTGTTACTTGTTTGATGCCAATGACACGACATAAGTACGTGCATACTATACACACATTGCTACACTATAGAATGTTACTTGTTTGATGGCAATGACACGACATAAGTACGTGCACGCATACTGTACAAACATTGCTACACTATAGACTGTTACTTGTTTGATGGCAATGACACGACATAAGTACGTGCATACTATACAAACATTGCTACGCAATAGACTGTTACTTGTTTGATGGCAATGACACGACATAAGTACGTGCACGCATACTATACAAACATTGCTACACTATAGACTGTTATTTGTTTGATGTCAATGACACGACATAAGTACGTGCATACAATACAAACATTGCTACACTATAGACTGTTACTTGTTTGATGCCAATGACACGACATAAGTACGTGCATACTATACAAACATTGCTACACTATATACGGTTACTTGTTTGATGCCAATGACACGACATAAGTAAGTGCATACTCTACAAACATTGCTACACTATATAATGTTACTTGATTTATGGCAATGACACGACATAAGTACGTGCATACTATTCAAACATTGCTACACTATAGACTGTTACTTGCTTGATGGCAATGACACGACATATGTACGTGCATACTAAACAAACATTGCTACACTATAGACTGTTACTTGTTTGATGCCAATGACACCACATAAGTACATGCATACAATACAAATATTGCTACGCTATAGACTCTTACTTGTTTGATGCCAATGACACGACATAAGTACGTGCATACTATACCAACATTGCTACACTATATACCGTTACTTGTTTGATGCCAATGACACGACATAAGTACGTGCATACTATACAAACATTGCTACACTGTAGACTATTACTTGTTTGATGGCAATGACACGACATAAGTACGTGCATGCATACTATACAAACATTGCTTCACTATAGACTGTTACTTGTTTGATGTCAATGACACGACATAAGTACGTTCATACTATACAAACATTGCTACGCTATAGACTGTTACTTGTTTGATGGCAATGACACGACATAAGTACGTGCATACTATACAAACATTGCTACAATATAGACTGTTACTTGCTTGATGCCAATGACACGACATATGTACGTGCATACTATACAAACATTGCTACACTATAGACTATTACTTGTTTGATGCCAATGACACGACATAAGTACGTGCATACTATACAAACATTGCTACACTATAGACTGTTACTTGTTTGATGCCAATGACACGACATAAGTACGTGCATACTATACAAACATTGCTACACTATAGACTGTTACTTGTTTGATGGCAATGACACGACATAAGTACGTGCACGCATACTGTACAAACATTGCTACACTATAGACTGTTACTTGTTTGATGGCAATGACACGACATAAGTACGTGCATACTATACAAACATTGCTACGCAATAGACTGTTACTTGTTTGATGGCAATGACACGACATAAGTACGTGCACGCATACTATACAAACATTGCTACACTATAGACTGTTATTTGTTTGATGTCAATGACACGACATAAGTACGTGCATACAATATAAACATTGCTACACTATAGACTGTTACTTGTTTGATGCCAATGACACGACATAAGTACATGCATACTATACAAACATTGCTACGCTATAGACTGTTACTTGTTTGATGCCAATGACACGACATAAGTACGTGCATACTATACCAACATTGCTACACTATAGACTGTTACTTGTTTGATGGCAATGATACGACATAAGTACGTGCACGCATACTGTACAAACATTGCTACACTATAGACTGTTACTTGTTTGATGGCAATGACACGACATATGTACGTGCAAGCATACTATTCAAACATTACTACACGATAGACTGTTACTTGTTTGATGGCAATGACACGGCATATGTACGTGCATACATGTACTATACAAACATTGCTACACTATAGACTGTTACTTGTTTGATGTCAATGACACGACATAAGTACGTGCATACTATACAAACATTGCTACACTATAGACTGTTACTTGTTTGATGCCAATGGCACGACATATGTACGTGCATACTATACAAACATTGCTACACTATAGACTATTATTTGTTTGATGCCAATGACACGACATACGTACGTGCACGCATACTATACAAACATTGCTACGCTATAGACTGTTACTTGTTTGATGCCAATGACACGACATAAGTACCTGCACGCATACTATACAAACATTGCTACACTATAGACTTTTACTTGTTTGATGCCAATGAGACGGAATAAGTACGTGCACGCATACTATACAAACATTGCTACACTATATACTGTTACTTGTTTGATGGCAATGACACGGCATAAGTACGTGCACGCATACTATACAAACATTGCTAAGCTATAGACTGTTACTTATTTGATAGCAATGACACGACCTAAGTACGTGCACGCATACTGTACAAACATTGCTAGACTATAGACTGTTACTTGTTTGATGCCAATGACACGACATAAGTACGTGCATACTATACAAACATTGCTACACTATAGACTGTTACTTGTTTGATGGCAATGACACGACATAAGTACGTGGCATACTGTACAAACATTGCTACACTATAGACTGTTACTTGTTTGATGGCAATGACACGACATAAGTACGTGCATACTATACAAACATTGCTACACTATAGACTGTTACTTGTTTGATGCCAATGACACGACATAAGTACATGCATACTATACAAACATTGCTACGCTATAGACTGTTACTTGTTTGATGCCAATGACACGACATAAGTACGTGCATACTATACAAACATTGCTACACTATAGACTGTTACTTGTTTGATGGCAATGACACGACATAAGTACCATGCATACTATACAAACATTGCTACACTATAGACTGTTACTTGTTTGATGCCAATGACACGACATAAGTACGTGCATACTATACAAACATTGCTACACTATAGACTGTTACTTGTTTGATGCAATGACACGACATAAGTACGTCACGCATACTATACAAACATTGCTACACTATAGACTGTTACTTGTTTGATGCCAATGACACGACATAAGTACGTGCACGCATACTATACAAACATTGCTACACTATAGACTGTTACTTGTTTGATGCCAATGACACGACATAAGTACGTGCATACATACTACAAACATTGCTACACTATAGACTGTTACTTGTTTGATGGCAATGACACGACATAGTACGTGCATACTATACAAACATTGCTACACTATAGACTGTTACTTGTTTGATGGCAATGACACGACATGTACGTGCAACATACTATACAAACATTGCTACACTATAGACTGTTACTTGTTTGATGTCAATGACACGACATAAGTACGTGCATACTATACAAACATTGCTACACTATAGACTGTTACTTGTTTGATGCCAATGACACGACATATGTACGTGCATACTATACAAACATTGCTACACTATAGACTGTTACTTGTTTGATGCCAATGACACGACATACGTACGTGCACGCATACTATACAAACATTGCTACGCTATAGACTGTTACTTGTTTGATGCCAATGACACGACATAAGTACCTGCACGCATACTATACAAACATTGCTACACTATAGACTTTTACTTGTTTGATGCCAATGAGACGGAATAAGTACGTGCACGCATACTATACAAACATTGCTACACTATAGACTGTTACTTGTTTGATGGCAATGACACGACATAAGTACGTGCACGCATACTATACAAACATTGCTACACTATAGACTGTTACTTGTTTGATGGCAATGACACGACATAAGTACGTGCATACATATACAAACATTGCTACACTATAGACTGTTACTTGTTTGATGGCAATGACACGACATAAGTACGTGCATACTATACAAACATTGCTACACTATAGACTGTTACTTGTTTGATGCCAATGACACGACATAAGTACGTGCATACTATACAAACATTGCTACACTATAGACTGTTACTTGTTTGATGGCAATGACACGACATAAGTACGTGCATACTATACAAACATTGCTACGCTATAGACTGTTACTTGTTTGATGGCAATGACACGACATAAGTACGTGCATACTATACAAACATTGCTAAGCTATAGACTGTTACTTGTTTGATGCCAATGACACGACATAAGTACGTGCATACTATACAAACATTGCTACACTATAGACTGTTACTTGTTTGATGGCAATGACACGACATAAGTACATGCATACTATACAAACATTGCTACACTATAGACTGTTACTTGTTTGATGGCAATGACACGGCATAAGTACGTGCACGCATACTATACAAACATTGCTACACTATAGACTGTTACTTGTTTGATGGCAATGACACGAAATAAGTACGTGCACGCAT
>CM026404.1:95781239-95814091 GCA_014843695.1 Archivesica marissinica | reverse complement strand
TGGGGGTGTACAGGGGAGTGGCTGGGGTTGTGTGTGGAGAGTTACAGGGAGAGAATGTGGGGGTGTACATGGGAGTGGCTGGGTTGTGTGTGGAGAGTTACAGGGAGAGAATGTGTGGGTAGGAGTGTACAGGGGAGTGGCTGTGGTTGTGTGTGGAGAGTTACAGGGAGACAATGTGTGGGTGGGAGTGTACAGGGGAGTGGTTGTGGTTGTGTGTGGAGAGTTACAGGGAGAGAATGTGTGGGTGGGAGTGGCTGGGCTTGTGTGTGGAGTGTTACAGGGAGATAATGGGGGTACAGGGGAGTGGCTGGGGTTGTGTGTGGAGAGTTACAGGGAGAGAATGTGGGGGAGTGGCTGGGGTTGTGTGTGGAGTGTTACAGGGAGATAATGGGGTACAGGGAGTGGCTGGGGTTGTGTGTGGAGAGTTACAGGGAGAATGTGGGGGTGGCTGGGGTTGTGTGTGGAGTGTTACAGGGAGCGCATGTGGGGGTACAGGGGAGTGGCTGGGGTTGTGTGTGGAGAGTTACAGGAGAGAATGTGGGGGTGTACAGGGAGTGGCTGTGGTGTGTGTGGAGAGTTACAGGGAGATAATGTGGGGGTGTACAGGGGAGTGGCTGGGTTGTGTGTGGAGAGTTACAGGGAGAGAATGTGGGGTGTACAGGGAGTGGCTGGGGTTGTGTGTGGAGAGTTACAGGGAGAAAATGTGGGGGTGTACAGGGGAGTGGCTGGGTTGTGTGTGGAGAGTTACAGGGAGAGAATGTGGGGGTGTACAGGGGAGTGGCTGGGGTTGTGTGTGGAGAGTTACAGGGAGAGAATGTGGGGGTGTACATGTGAGTGGCTGGGTTGTGTGTGGAGAGTTACAGGGAGAGAATGTGTGGGTAGGAGTATACAGGGGAGTGGCTGTGGTTGTGTGTGGAGAGTTACAGGGAGATAATGTGTGGGTGGGAGTGTACAGGGGAATGGTTGTGGTTGTGTGTGGAGAGTTACAGGGAGATAATGTGTGGGTGGGAGTGGCTGGGGTTGTGTGTGGAGAGTTACAGGGAGAGAATGTGTGGGTAGGAGTGTACAGGGGAGTGGCTGTGGTTGTGTGTGGAGAGTTACAGGGAGAGAATGTGGGGGTTTACAGGGGAGTGGCTGGGGTTGTTGGTTGAGAGTTTAGGGAGAGAATGTGGGGGTGTACAGGGGAGTTCTGGGGTTGTGTGGGAGAGAGTTACAGGGAGAGAATGTGGGGGTGTACAGGGGAGTGGCTGGGGTTGTGTGTGTAGAGTTACAGGGAGAGAATGTGGGGGTTACATGGGAGTGGCTGGGTTGTGTGTGGAGAGTTACAGGGAGCGAATGTGTGGTAGGAGTGTACAGGGGAGGGGCTGTGGTTGTGTGTGATAGTTACAGGGAGATATGTGGGGTGGGAGTGACAGGGGAGTGGTTGTTGTGTGGAGAGTTACAGGGAGAGAATGTGTGGGTGGGAGTGGCTGGGTTGTGTGTGGAGCGTTACAGGGAGATAATGGGGGTACAGGGGAGTGGCTGGGGTTGTGTGTGGAGAGTTACAGGGAGAAAATGTGGGGGAGTGGCTGGGTTGTGTGTGGATTTCCGGGAGATAATGGGGTACAGGGAGTGGCTGGGGTTGTGTGTGGAGAGTTACAGGGAGAATGTGGGGGTGGCTGGGGTTGTGTGTGGAGTGTTACAGGGAGCGCATGTGGGGGTACAGGCGAGTGGCTGGGGTTGTGTGTGGAGAGTTACAGGAGAGAATGTGGGGGTGTACAGGGAGTGGCTGGGGTGTGTGTGGAGTGTTACAGGGAGATAATGTGGGGGGTACAGGGGAGTGGCTGGGTTGTGTGTGGAGAGTTACAGGGAGAGAATGTGGGGTGTACAGGGAGTGGCTGGGTTTGTGTGTGGAGAGTTACAGGGAGAGAATGTGGGGGGTACAGGGGGATTGGCTGGGTTGTGTGTGGAGAGTTACAGGGAGAGAATGTGGGGGTGTACAGGGGAGTGGCTGGGGTTGTGTGTGGAGAGTTACAGGGAGAGAATGTGGGGGTGTACAGGGGAGTGGCTGGGGTTGTGTGTGGAGAGTTACAGGGAGAGAATGTGGGGGTGTACAGGGGAGTGGTCTGGGGTTGTGTGTGGAGAGTTACAGGGAGAGAATGGTGGGTAGGAGTATACGGGGTAGTGGCTGTGGTTGTGTGTGGAGAGTTACAGGGAGATAATGTGTGGGTGGGAGTGTACAGGGAATGGTTGTGGTTGTGTGTGGAGAGTTACAGGGAGATAATGGTGGGTGGGAGTGGCTGGGTTGTGTGTGGAGAGTTACAGGGAGAGAATTGTGGGTAGAGTGTACAGGGGAGTGGCTGTGGTTGTGTGGTGGAGAGTTACAGGGAGATAATGTGTGGGTGGGAGTGTACATGGGAGTGGTTTGTGTGTGGAGAGTTACAGGGAGAGAATGTGTGGGGGGAGTGGCTGTGGTGTGAAGTGTTACAGGGAGAGAATGTGGGGGGGAGTGGCTGGGGTTGTGTGGGAGAGTTACAGGGAGAATGTGGGGAGTGGCTGGGGTTGTATGTGGAGTGTTACAGGGAGCGAATGTGGGGGGGTACAGGGGAGTGGCTGGGTTGTGTGTGAAGAGTTACAGGGAGAGAATGTGGGGGTGTACAGGGAGTGGCTGGGTTGTGTGTGGAGTGTTACAGGGAGAGAATGTGGGGGGTACAGGGGAGTGGCGGGTTGTTTGTGGAGTGTTACAGGGAGATAATGTGGGGTGTACAGGGGAGTGGCTGGGGTTGTGTGTGAGAGTTACAGGGAGAGAATGTGGGGTGTACAGGGAGTGGCTGTTTTGTGTGGAGAGTTACAGGGAAGAATGTGGGGTGTACAGGGGAGCTGGGTTTGTGTGTGGAGTTATAGTGAGAGATGTGGGGGTGTACAGGGGAGTGGCTAGGGTTGTGTGTGGAGAGCTACAGGGAGAGAATGTAGGGAGTGGCTAGGGTTGTGTGTGGAGCGTTGCAGGGAAGAATGTGGGGTATACAGGGGAGTGGCTGGTTTGTGTGTGAGTTTAGGGAGAGAATGTGGTGGTGTACAGGGGAGTGGCTGGGTTGTGTGTGGAGAGTACAGGGAGAATGTGGGGGCGTACAGGGAGTGGCTAGGGTTGTGTGTGGAGAGTTGCAGGGAGATCATGTGGGGGTGTACAGGGGAGTGGCTGGGGTTGTGTGTGGAGAGTTTAGGGAGAGAATGTGGGGTGTACAGGGGAGTGGCTGGGTTGTGTGTGAGAGTTACAGGGAGAGAATGTGGGGGTGTACAGGGGATTGGCTGGGGTTGTGTGTGGAGAGAATATTATATCCAAATTTCCTGAATATTCGTACAACATCCACTGAAAATATCTGGTTTCTCTTTCTCCACACACCCAACAATCCCATACCCCCACCCCATTCCCTCTCCCCACCCTCATTCCCCCCATACCCTCTCCCCAACCCCCACTCTCCTTCCATTCCCTCTCCCACCACCATTTCCCCTCACTATCTCCAACTAACATCGGCGATAGAGAATCCACTTTGCACGGTTTGTTTGTAAATATTTGATGTTAAACCCATAATCATACGGTGAGAAAGAATTACAAAACTGGAAACTATAGTTTAATATGTTATATTGCGATTTTAATTTTCGATCGATTATTATAATATATTTCATTATTAAACATGAATTCTGATGACAATGAAATGTGTTCCATATAAACAATGCTTCTGAATATTTATACCACGAAGGATGGATATAACGTATAAAACATGGTTGTTTGGTTGTTTGGTTGTTGGTTGTTTGGTTGTTTGGTTGTTTGGTTGTTTGGTTGTTTGGTTGTTTGGTTGTTTGGTTGTTTGGTTGTTTGGTTGTTTGGTTGTTTGGTTGTTTGGTTGTTTGGTTGTTTGGTATAACGTATTGGTTGTTATGGATATAACGTATATAACATGTAAGTGATGAAAGTAACACAACTTGTATAAACAATGTACATTATATAATAAAAGATAAATTGAAGAAAGAAAAAATAACCTTCATAATATTTCATGCAAACATCCGGACTCAATAAAAATAACAATCTAGAATAAAATGTACTTAGGCCTTTCTTTGTAAACTTTTATTTTTATACAGAATAAACAAAAATTAAAACATTTGTTCTGAAACATCATACATGTCTGCTTCCATTCTCTGAATACGATACAAATTGACCTGAAAGAAGGTCACCTTGTAACAAACTTCCCCTTGCAGGATTACAAACGTGCAACCATTAGGGTACGAAGAATTGCTGCCATGTCGATCAATTACAAACGTGCAACCATTAGGGTACGAAGAATTGCTGCCATGTCGATCAATTACAAACGGGCAACCATTAGGGTACGAAGAATTGCTGCCATGTCGATCAATTACAAACGGGCAACCATTAGGGTACGAAGAATTGCTGCCATGTCGATCAATTACAAACGGGCAACCATTAGGGTACGAATAATTGCTGCCATGTCGATCAATTACAAACGGGCAACCATTAGGGTACGAAGAATTGCTGCCATGTCGATCAATTACAAACGGGCAACCATTAGGGTACGAAGAATTGCTGCCATGTCGATCAATTACAAACGGGCAACCATTAGGGTACGAAGAATTGCTGCCATGTCGATCAATTACAAACGGGCAACCATAATTGTTTGAACAACTTGTTTTACTGCCATGTCGATCACATCTGAAACCAAATTATTTAAGACTGCTGACCGCTTTATTCAATTGGTACAAGAGAAATCGTACGCCAATTGCCTTAATACTGTACATCGTCATCCAACAAATCCTTTACAATACATGTATATCTGTACTGGCCTCACTGACACAGAGCTATATATAATACAAGATTTACAAATATATATTATTCTTAAGGAAGACATTTAAATCTACAACTTGATATGTAATTACGCAGATCTAGGCATAGTGTACCAAAGTGTTTCTGCTACACAGATCTATGCATAGTGTACCAAAGTGTTTCTGCTACACAGATCTACGCATAGCGTACCAAAGTGTTTCTGCTACACAGATCTATGCATAGTGTACCAGAGTGTTTCTGCTACACAGATCTATGCATAGTGTACCAGAGTGTTTCTGCTACACAGATCTATGCATAGTGTACCAGAGTGTTTCTGCTACACAGATCTATGCATAGTGTACCAGAGTGTTTCTGCTACACAGATCTATGCATAGCGTACCAGAGTGTTTCTGCTACACAGATCTATGCATAGTGTACCAAAGTATTTCTACTACACAGATCTACACGTAGTATACCGGAGTGTTTCTACTACACAGATCTATGCATAGTGTACCAAAGTATTTCTACTACACAGATCTACACGTAGTGTACCAGAGTGTTTCTACTACACAGATCTACACATAGCGTACCAAAGTGTTTCTGCTACACAGATCTACGCATAGTGTACCAAAGTGTTTCCCATATGCCGGAATAGGTGGGAGGCCTTCCTGGCCTCTTGTTTTGGGGCCTGCCCTTGTGCCCGACCTCATTTCTCTATAAAACATGCTGATAATTATTAAATAAATATTGTTTAAAATCCATATATAATTGCGTAGTTGCGCGTCACGTGCGTTTGTTCAGCTTGCAGATATAAATAGTGGCGTGGAATATTTCCGGTTAATTGACTGGTACATTAACAAACAGCAATATGCAGTAGCAAATATCAAGTATTAGTTGATAGTGAACCAGTCTGTAAGGGAAGTAACCGCTATGAAACAGGAAAAATGACGTTTCTAATTCACGGCTAATCGCGACTTCCCTTCTCTGTGGGAACCCTAATATACGAGACAATTCTGCTCTATTGAAGATACAGTCAAACCTGCATTAGTGGTCACCTCTATTAAGACAATTCTGCTCTATTGAAGATACAGTCAAACCTGCATTAGTGGTCACCTCTATTAAGACAATTCTGCTCTATTGAAGACAGGTAATATGAAGATACAGTCAAACCTGCATTAGTGGTCACCTCTATTAAGCAGCCGACCCGTATTAAGCAGCCAGTTAGCAGATTCCCAATATGTTGTTATATTCATTTTACCTCTATTAAGCAGCCACTTTCTGAGATTCCATTGGCTGGCTGCTTAAGACAGGTTTGACTGTATGCCCTTTTTCTATCTACCTGTCCGCTTTTCGGTCTGGGGGAAACACTTAGTACCATGCAGCTCCCAGCCTCAATATTCACAACTAACATAGATATGTATATATAGCTTTACCATTGTGTTGCTCTATGTAACATCAATTGGTCATTTCATCTTCAGACATATAAAGTTTACTTGTAATACATCTCAAAAATTAATTGTTTTTCAATTCACATTATCAAAAAGTTGTGTGTGGAAGAATTTGCAAATTATAATGGGAGACTTGAAGGACATGAAGAATTGACATATCAATAGATGTCAGTCATATTATCTATAGATGTCAGTCATATTATCTATAGATGTCAGTCATATTGTAGATAGATGTCAGTCATATTGTAGATAGATGTCAGTCATATTATCTATAGATGTCAGTCATATTGTAGATAGATGTCAGTCATATTGTAGATAGATGTCAGTCATATTATCTATAGATGTCAGTCATATTGTAGATAGATGTCAGTCATATTGTAGATAGATGTCAGTCATATTATCTATAGATGTCAGTCATATATTAGAATACCGGATTACTTCGGGATTGTTACAATTCAATCAAATTCACGGAGACGTGGGTGGGATTCATGTCCTTATACATGTTCTTGATCGAATAAATCTAATATAATCTGTATAAACTAAGTCCCGCCAGAACCACAGTTTGTATAAACTAAGTCCCGCCAGAACCACAGTTTGTATAAACTAAGTTCGATTAGTTCACTTATTTTTCTTCGGGATTTTCCTGTGTTTGATTTTGCTTTTTAAATCTTATATTTACATGCATTGACACCAAACTTGGCAACCGGGATATGTAGAATCCTAGGAAATAAATGTAATGCTGATCATTGGCGAATAATAACGTGAATAAAACTGGCTTGATTGAATATACTTGCACAGTATTATATGCGGTCCTCGTCACATTCCGAGGGACTTCAACAAGAGAGCCATGATGGCCCTGTATCGCTCACCTGACTCCATTTTTCACCCCAGGGTCACTATTTTAACAAATTAAAAATTAATAAAAGATCAAGCATTCATACGGGGAAATATTCTGTTGCCAAAATACGACCAGTGGTTCGCGAGATGTTCGAGGAATTTGTGTTATTTTTGGACAGTGGTCATGTTTTATTCGCGCCTCCATTTTCACAAATCTGAAACGGCTACACCCATTAACTATTACTGTGAAATTTGGCTACCATTGGACAAGCGGCTTGGGTGAAGAAGAATTATGAAATCTATAATAAAAGAATGATCTTTTAACCTTGCAACAGACATCTTGGATGATAAAATCATTTGATTTTGATAACAATTGCATTAGAGCACCCCCCTTTTTGATCCCGGGGTCACCATTTGAAAAACTTTGTAAGAGCATTGTACATCGATCATTCTTAACAAGATTTGGCAAAATCCGGCATGCGGTGTGCAAGAAGATTTTTTAAGAATTTGTGCTATTTTTAGACAACGGCCATCTTGGATTATGCAATGACGTGATTTTAACAATTATGTTTCCCTAACATATCCAAGACATTTGAAAATGGTCACTAGATAACGGACCAACACATTGCGGTAACAATACCTCACATGAGCTTTGCTGAGGTGAGCTAAAAATGGAACAGTATAAGGCACTACCATTGAATGCTATTAACATTCATTGTATATGTACACTATTCCCAGTGTATTTATTCTGTTCTATATTACATTTTAAATTAACTTTTATTTATCCTTGACTGACCATACGTATTTACACAATCAAAGATCTCTACAATGTCTCAGTTTCTAACTGTTATTGTTTAACCATAGTGAATATGACCTAGACAAAAGGTCAATATTATTCTGACGACCTTTCAAGGCCATGATCCACAGTAATTGATCTGCAATAAATTGATTTTATTCCGTTGCAGATCTTATAACTACATTGTTCCAGTTGTATTTGGAAGCACAGAGAATCTCCTACATTCTTAGAGCACTGTTAGTCACCCCGTGCAACCCGATACAACAAACTGTAATTACTGTTCAATGTTGATACAATGCAACACGAAAATCACTTGAAATAACTGACGACAAGTTGCATTTAATTCCATCGCCTCTCACAGAATCAGGTTGTTGTATCGGGCTGCATGTTGTTATTTACAGCGCGGTGTGTCTGTGATGCCTGAATTTGTTAACGTTTGTTCTTTATTAAATAACTCTAGTTGTGATCAGTGTGTCCACACCATCGGCACCCACTGTGGCTCTACTTCAATCCTGTTTATTTCAGTCAGTAGTTCATCAAAGGCCTTATCCATGTCGATGTTCACCAGGACGTAGTCAAAGAAATGTCCGAACTTGTCCTCCATCTCGCGTGCTCGCTCGATTATCTCCCTTAGATCATCGTCCTGCAAGAACAACATATACACTGTTATATACACGAGAACTAAACTGGTAGATGTTGCAAGAACAACATATACACTGTTATATACAAGAGAACTAAACTGGTAGATGTTGCAAGAACAACATATACACTGTTATATACACGAGAACTAAACTGGTAGATGTTGCAAGAACAACATATACACTGTTATATACAAGAGAACTAAACTGGTAGATGTTGCAAGAACAACATATACACTGTTATATACACGAGAACTAAACTGGTAGATGTTGCAAGAACAACATATACACGAGAACTAAACTGGTAGATGTTGCAAGAACAACATATACACTGTTATATACACGAGAACTAAACTGGTAGATGTTGCAAGAACAACATATACACTGTTATATACACGAGAACTAAACTGGTAGATGTTGCAAGAACAACATATACACTGTTATATACACGAGAACTAAACTGGTAGATGTTGCAAGAACAACATATACACTGTTATATACACGAGAACTAAACTGGTAGATGTTGCAAGAACAACATATACACTGTTATATACACGAGAACTAAACTGGTAGATGTTGCAAGAACAACATATACACTGTTATATACACGAGAACTAAACTGGTAGATGTTGCAAGAACAACATATACACTGTTATATACACGAGAACTAAACTGGTAGATGTTGCAAGAACAACATATACACTGTTATATACACGAGAACTAAACTGGTAGATGTTGCAAGAACAACATATACACTGATATATACACGAGAACTAAACTGGTAAATGTTGTGTAGATGCAATTACAGCACATATTGTTTTATTAATATGTTTTGGGATTTATAGTCGCTCAAAATGTTTAAGTGATATGCTTAGTTTATACAAATTTATTTTAGCTCGATTGCAAAACAAGTTCTTACAACTTATATTAATCACTCTCGAAACCTCATTCCTGATGGGATCCATCGCCACGAGGGAGAGAGAAGAGGCAATGTGGCAAGAATTTACCAGGCACTTTGGCCCACTAACAAGATTGGTCATAAGAACAAAATGATCCGTTACTAAAAACTATTATTCAAATTAATGTAGAAGTGTGCATCGCTAACGGTTACGTACCTTGATATTTTCAACTCTCAATCTTTGCTGTATTTGGCGTAGTTTTTCTATATTTGGAGGATACACAAATATTACATACGGCTTCAGGTCCGTTCCATGCAACATGTACAATGCCTGTAAACATATTGCAGATGGGTAAACAATTTGTAAGTACAGTATGTAAGATTTAACCATTTCCCTAATAGACGTAGGCTTATCTGCTCAATGGATATACACTGGTCATATCTACCCGGCTTCCATATAGGTTACTGTATATACACTGGTCATATCTACCCGGCTTCCATATAGGTTACTGTATATACACTGGTCATATCTACCCGGCTTCCATATAGGTTACTGTATATACACTGGTCATATCTACCCGGCTTCCATATAGGTTACTGTATATACACTGGTCATATCTACCCGGCTTCCATATAGGTTACTGTATATACACTGGTCATATCTACCCGGCTTCCATATAGGTTACTGTATATACACTGGTCATATCTACCCGGCTTCCATATAGGTTACTGTATATACACTGGTCATATCTACCCGGCTTCCATATAGGTTACTGTATATACACTGGTCATATCTACCCGGCTTCCATATAGGTTACTGTATATACACTGGTCATATCTACCCGGCTTCCATATAGGTTACTGTATATACACTGGTCATATCTACCCGGCTTCCATATAGGTTACTGTATATACACAGGTCATATCTACCCGGCTTCCATATAGGTTACTGCTACTGTATATACATGTATATCCATGTATATGGGCATTTACCTATCATAATCAATGGATATACACTGGTCATATCTACCCGGCTTCCATATAGGTTACTGCTACTGTATATACATGTATATACATGTATATGGGCAGTTACCTATCATAATCAATGGATATACACCAGTCATATCTACCCGGCTTCCATATAGGTTACTGCTACTGTATATCCATGTATATGGGCAGTTACCTATCATAATCAATGGATATACACTGGTCATATCTACCCGGCTTCCATATAGGTTACTACTACTGTATATCCATGTATATAGGCAGTTACCTATCATAATCAATGGATATACACCAGTCATATCTACCCGGCTTCCATATAGGTTACTGCTACTGTATATCCATGTATATGGGCATTTACCTATCATAATCAATGGATATACACTGGTCATATCTACCCGGCTTCCATATATGTTACTGCTACTGTATATCCATGTATATGGGCAGTTACCTATCATAATCAATGGATATACACTGGTCATATCTACCCGGCTTCCATATAGGTTACTGCTACTGTATATACATGTATATGGGCAGTTACCTATCATAATCAATGGATATACACCAGTCATATCTACCCGGCTTCCATATAGGTTACTGCTACTGTATATCCATGTATATGGGCAGTTACCTATCATAATCAATGGATATACACTGGTCATATCTACCCGGCTTCCATATATGTTACTGCTACTGTATATCCATGTATATGGGCAGTTACCTATCATAATCAATGGATATACACTGGTCATATCTACCCGGCTTCCATATAGGTTACTGCTACTGTATATACATGTATATGGGCAGTTACCTATCATAATCAATGGATATACACCAGTCATATCTACCCGGCTTCCATATAGGTTACTGCTACTGTATATCCATGTATATGGGCAGTTACCTATCATAATCAATGGATATACACTGGTCATATCTACCCGGCTTCCATATATGTTACTGCTACTGTATATCCATGTATATGGGCAGTTACCTACCATAATCAATGGATATACACTGGTCATATCTACCCGGCTTCCATATAGGTTACTGCTACTGTATATACATGTATATCCATGTATATGGGCATTTACCTATCATAATCAATGGATATACACTGGTCATATCTACCCGGCTTCCATATAGGTTACTGCTACTGTATATACATGTGTGTGATTTGTATGAAATATGTAGTTTGCATAATGCAATCTATGTATGTATGCTTTGGAAATAAACGGGGTTATTCATCAGGGGCCCCAAAATTTAAAAAAATAAGGTTTTTGCTTTACTGTGAAACTTGGCCGCCACTGTCCCCAAGGGTGTCTCACCACAGGGTGATAAACTCCATAAGTGATAGTTCACCGAAATAAAAATATTTCATTTATGACTTATATGTCTTAAAACTGATGTTCATGTTTAGTTGTATGAACCTCTCACAGTAAACTCAACTTGTTGTATCTGGTTGCATAGGGTGATAAAGCAACAAAAACCAACCTCTGGATCCGTATTGAGCACACAAATCTTTCCACTATTGATAATCTGTCGCACAGCATCCACGCTGGTACCGTATATGTTCTTTTCATACTCCCCGCTCTCGATGAACTTGTTGCCAGCGATATCCGTCTCAAAATCTGCTCGTGAAACAAAATGATAATCCTTGCCATCCTCCTCCTGTTCATCATCTGGACCCGTTACTTTACGTGGACGACTAGTATCTGTAATGGAGGAATTGTTACATACGTGGACTAGTATCTGTAATGGAGGAATTGTTACATACGTGGACTAGTATCTGTAATGGAGGAATTGTTACATAGGTGGATGACTAGTATCTGTAATGGAGGAATTGTTACATACGTGGACTAGTATCTGTAATGGAGGAATTGTTACATACGTGGACTAGTATCTGTAATGGAGGAATTGTTACATAGGTGGATGACTAGTATCTGTAATGGAGGAATTGTTACATACGTGGACTAGTATCTGTAATGGAGGAATTGTTACATACGTGGACTAGTATCTGTAATGGAGGAATTGTTACATAGGTGGATGACTAGTATCTGTAATGGAGGAATTGTTACATACGTGGACTAGTATCTGTAATGGAGGAATTGTTACATACGTGGACTAGTATCTGTAATGGAGGAATTGTTACATACGTGGACTAGTATCTGTAATGGAGGAATTGTTACATAGGTGGATGACTAGTATCTGTAATGGAGGAATTGTTACATACGTGGACTAGTATCTGTAATGGAGGAATTGTTACATACGTGGACTAGTATCTGTAATGGAGGAATTGTTACATAGGTGGATGACTAGTATCTGTAATGGAGGAATTGTTACATACGTGGACTAGTATCTGTAATGGAGGAATTGTTACATACGTGGACTAGTATCTGTAATGGAGGAATTGTTACATAGGTGGATGACTAGTATCTGTAATGGAGGAATTGTTACATACGTGGACTAGTATCTGTAATGGAGGAATTGTTACATACGTGGACGACTAGTATCTGTAATGGAGGAATTGTTACATACGTGGACTAGTATCTGTAATGGAGGAATTGTTACATACCTGGACGACTAGTATCTGTAATGGAGGAATTGTTACATACGTGGACAACTAGTATCTGTAATGGAGGAATTGTTACATACGTGGACGACTAGTATCTGTAATGGAGGAATTGTTACATACGTGGATGACTAGTATCTGTAATGGAGGAATTGTTACATACGTGGATGACTAGTATCTGTAATTAGTGGAGGAATTGTTACATACATGGACGACTAGTATCTGTAATGGAGGAATTGTTACATACATGGACGACTAGTATCTGTAATGGAGGAATTGTTACATACATGGACGACTAGTATCTGTAATGGAGGAATTGTTACATACGTGGACTAGTATCTGTAATGGAGGAATTGTTACATACGTGGACAACTAGTATCTGTAATAGAGGAATTGTTACATATGTGGACAACTAGTATCTGTAATGGAGGAATTGTTACATATGTGGATGACTAGTATCTGTAATGGAGGAATTGTTACATACATGGACTAGTATCTGTAATGGAGGAATTGTTACATAGGTGGACGACTAGTATCTGTAATGGAGGAATTGTTACATACATGGCCAACTAGTATCTGTAATGGAGGAATTGTTACATACCTGGACGACTAGTATCTGTAATGGAGGAATTGTTACATACATGGCCAACTAGTATCTGTAATGGTGGAATTGTTACATACGTGGACGACTAGTATCTGTAATGGAGGAATTGTTACATACCTGGACGACTAGTATCTGTAATGGAGGAATTGTTACATATGTGGACAACTAGTATCTGTAATGGAGGAATTGTTACATACGTGGACAACTAGTATCTGTAATGGAGGAATTGTTACATACGTGGACAACTAGTATCTGTAATGGAGGAATTATTACATACGTGGACAACTAGTATCTGTAATAGAGGAATTGTTACATACGTGGATGACTAGTATCTGTAATGGAGGAATTGTTACATACGTGGATGACTAGTATCTGTAATGGAGGAATTGTTACATACGTGGACGACTAGTATCTGTAATGGAGGAATTGTTACATATGTGGACAACTAGTATCTGTAATGGAGGAATTGTTACATACGTGGACAACTAGTATCTGTAATGGAGGAAGTGTTACATACATGGACGACTAGTATCTGTAATGGAGGAATTGTTACATACGTGGATGACTAGTATCTGTAATGGAGGAATTGTTACATATGTGGACAACTAGTATCTGTAATGGAGGAATTGTTACATACGTGGATGACTAGTATCTGTAATGGAGGAATTGTTACATATGTGGATGACTAGTATCTGTAATGGAGGAATTGTTACATACGTGGATGACTAGTATCTGTAATGGAGGAATTGTTACATACGTGGATGACTAGTATCTGTAATGGAGGAATTGTTACATACGTGGACGACTAGTATCTGTAATGGAGGAATTGTTACATACGTGGATGACTAGTATCTGTAATGGAGGAATTGTTACATACGTGGACAACTAGTATCTGTAATGGAGGCATTGTTACATACGTGGACTAGTATCTGTAATGGAGGAATTGTTACATACGTGGACTAGTATCTGTAATGGAGGAATTGTTACATACATGGATGACTAGTATCTGTAATGGAGGCATTGTTACATACGTGGACAACTAGTATCTGTAATGGAGGAATTGTTACATACGTGGATGACTAGTATCTGTAATGGAGGCATTGTTACATACATGGACGACTAGTATCTGTAATGGAGGCATTGTTACATAAGTGGACGACTAGTATCTGTAATGGAGGAATTGTTACATACGTGGATGACTAGTATCTGTAATGGAGGAATTGTTACATAGGTGGACGACTAGTATCTGTAATTAGTGGAGGAATTGTTACATACATGGACGACTAGTATCTGTAATTAATGGAGGAATTGTTACATACGTGGACGACTAGTATCTGTAATGGAGGAATTGTTACATACGTGGACAACTAGTATCTGTAATGGAGGAATTGTTACATAAGTGGATGACTAGTATCTGTAATTAATGAAGGAATTGTTACATACGTGGACGACTAGTATCTGTAATTAGTGGAGGAATTGTTACATACGTGGACGACTAGTATCTGTAATGGAGGAATTGTTACATACGTGGACAACTAGTATCTGTAATGGAGGAATTGTTACATAGGTGGACGACTAGTATCTGTAATGGAGGAATTGTTACATAGGTGGACGACTAGTATCTGTAATTAGTGGAGGAATTGTTACATACATGGACGACTAGTATCTGTAATGGAGGAATTGTTACATACGTGGATAACTAGTATCTGTAATGGAGGAATTGTTACATACGTGGATGACTAGTATCTGTAATGGAGGAATTGTTACATACGTGGACGACTAGTATCTGTAATGGAGGAATTGTTACATACGTGGATGACTAGTATCTGTAATGGAGGAATTGTTACATACGTGGACGACTAGTATCTGTAATGGAGGAATTGTTACATACGTGGACAACTAGTATCTGTAATGGTGGAATTGTTACATACGTGGACAACTAGTATCTGTAATGGAGGAATTGTTACATACGTGGACTAGTATCTGTAATGGAGGAATTGTTACATACCTGGATGACTAATATCTGTAATGGAGGAATTGTTACATACGTGGACAACTAGTATCTGTAATTAATGGAGGAATTGTTACATACGTGGACAACTAGTATCTGTAATGGAGGCATTGTTACATACGTGGACAACTAGTATCTGTAATTAATGGAGGAATTGTTACATACGTGGACGACTAGTATCTGTAATGGAGGAATTGTTACATACGTGGACAACTAGTATCTGTAATGGAGGCATTGTTACATACGTGGACGACTAGTATCTGTAATGGAGGCATTGTTACATACGTGGACGACTAGTATCTGTAATTAATGGAGGAATTGATACATATGTGGACGACTAGTATCTGTAATGGAGGAATTGTTACATACGTGGACTAGTATCTGTAATTAATGGAGGAATTGTTACATACGTGGACAACTAGTATCTGTAATTAATGGAGGAATTGTTACATACGTGGACTAGTATCTGTAATTAATGGAGGAATTGTTACATACGTGGACAACTAGTATCTGTAATTAATGGAGGAATTGTTACAACAAATCACATCAATACAACTGGTTACAGTACAAGTCTCGTGGCCATCTCCTCAAACTGATGCACAAAACGTGTGATCAGATCATTGTTGCAGGCATATACAGCATCAGTGGTAACGAGCATTAAACAGCAAATCTGTATTAAACAGCAAACCCGCATTAAACAGCAAACCTGTATTAAACAGCCAACCCGCATTAAACAGCAAACCCGCATTAAACAGCAAACCTGTATTAAACAACCAACCTGCATTAAACAGCCAACCTGCATTAAGCAGCCAACCTGCATTAAACAGCCAACCTGCATTAAACAGCCAACCTGCATTAAACAGCAAACCCGCATTAAACAGCAAACCCGCATTAAACAGCAAACCCGCATTAAACAGCCAACCCGCATTAAACAACCAACCCGCATTAAACAGCCAACCTGCATTAAGCAGCCAACCTGTAAACAAACAGCCAACCTGCATTAAGCAACCAACCTGTATTAAGCAGCCAACCTGTATTAAGCAGCCAACCTGTATTTAACAGCCAACCTGTATTAAACAGCCAACCTGTATTAAACACCCAACATGCAAACAAGCAGCCAACCTGTAAACGAACAGCCAACATGTAAACAAGCAGCCAACCTGTAAACAAGCAGCCAGCCTGTAAACAAGCAGCCAACCTGTAAACAAGCAGTCAACCTGTATTAAACAGCCAACCTGTAAACAAGCAGCCAACCTGTAAACAAACAGCCAACCTGTAAACAAGCAGTCAACCTGTATTAAACAGCCAAGCTGTATTAAACAGCCATCCTGTAAACAAGCAGCCAACCTGTATTAAACAGCCAACCTGTAAACAAGCAGTCAACCTGTAAACAAGCAGCCAGCCTGTAAACAAGCAGCCAGCCTGTAAACAAGCAGTCAACCTGTAAACAAGCAGCCAACCTGTAAACAAGCAGCCAGCCTGTAAACAAGCAGCCAACCTGTAAACAAGCAGCCAGCCTGTAAACAAGCAGCCAGCCTGTAAACAAGCAGCCAACCTGTAAACAAGCAGTCAACCTGTAAACAAGCAGCCAACCTGTAAACAAGTAGTCAGCCTGTAAACAAGCAGTCAACATGTATTAAACAGCCAAGCTGTATTAAACAGCCAACCTGTAAACAAGCAGCCAACCTGTAAACAAGCAGCCAACCTGTTGAACAGCCAACCTGTATTCAACAGCCAACCTGTATTAAACAGCCAACCTGTAAACAAGCAGTCAACCTGTAAACAAGCAGCCAACCTGTAAACAAGCAGCCAACCTGTAAACAAGTAGTCAGCCTGTAAACAAGCAGTCAACATGTATTAAACAGCCAAGCTGTAAACAAGCAGCCAACCTGTATTCAACAGCCAACCTGTATTAAACAGCCAACCTGTAAACAAGCAGTCAACCTGTAAACAAGCAGCCAACCTGTAAACAAGCAGTCAACCTGTAAACAAGCAGCCAGCCTGTAAACAAGCAGTCAACCTGTAAACAAGCAGCCAACCTGTAAACAAGCAGCCAGCCTGTAAACAAGCAGCCAACCTGTAAACAAGTAGTCAGCCTGTAAACAAGCAGCCAGCCTGTAAACAAGCAGTCAACCTGTAAACAAGCAGTCAACCTGTAAACAAGCAGTCAACCTGTAAACAAGCAGTCAACCTGTAAACAAGCAGCCAACCTGTAAACAAGCAGTCAACCTGTAAACAAGCAGTCAACCTGTATTAAGCAGTCAACCTGTATTAATCAGCCAACCTGTAAACAAGCAGCCAACCTGTAAACAAGCAGCCAACCTGTATTAACACAGAGAGTGACTGAAACTGACTGTTTAGAAGGGGTGGTTTTTCAATAGAGATTTTATGATGAACACAGTGTTGCTGGTGATACATACAGGTTGGTTGGTTAGTAAATAAATGTGATAGAAAACATAGGTCTGGCTGCATTAGTCATAGTATGATGGATGTGAGGATTACAATGTTCACAAAAGGCATAAAACACACTACACAATTTTTTTATTTGGCAGCTACAATTAAAACGGGCTGACAATTCATATAAACAAACTCAATTGGTTTGAATGTGCACCAGTAATCTGATCATCTTGAAGCTAAACTCTGCTTAATGACAATTTCATATAAATTACAGTTGTCATGTTTGTTTGTTTATGCCAATTCTAATAACGCCGGTATATATATATGAACATTTGTTGTTTGCGCAAACAGAAACTTGAAGTGGAACAAACTCAACAGTGCATATATAATCGGGCTATTTTACAGAAATTACTTCAATGCTAAGTATTATATAACAATAAAATCGGTGAGCTTTCGGTATGCATAATGTTGTATGCATAATGTTGTATGCATAATGTTGTATGCATAATGTTGTAATACAGTCCCACCTCCACAAACGTCACCTCCCATTAGCGACAACCTCTTTATAACGTCACTTTTATTCCCACCCGTTGTATTTTCATGTAATTTCACCTCTCATGAACGACACCTCCCAACAACACACAACGACAGTCAATTTCCCACCCAACGATGCAGAAAAACCTCTCAAGAACAGACAAAAATGTAGCTGAAAAAAAGAACTGTTTGGACAAGTATGTGTCATCAGACGCAAATAATCACCAATTGTTCCTTTCAATAAACAGTAATTATCTTAACCTGGGACCATATCCAGGGGGGGGGGGGGGGGGGGAATAATCGACAGGCTGGAACGTAAGTGTGAAAATAATCATTGTTTACAGGATTTCTTTCAATAAACAGCTTGACATGATTGGCAGGTTGTTTTACCAGGTATATCTTTTCGCTTAAGATGAAGAAAAAAGGAATTTTGCAGGTGCATACCGTATACGGACATGCCTCGTCTGTCAACAGAGGAGACTGCTTATATACTTTATATGTTTGTTTAAATAATTATCTCATTAAAATGAGTATAAAGTATTTTTCATTTCCCCAGGTTTAGCCTAAATTCAATGCAATGTTTTTAACACATACCGTAATAAGATAATTTAACATCAGTTTTTGGACAAACCTCATTCGAAATACTTACAAATATCTGAAATTAAATTAAATCCTTATTTTTTTTATATGAAATGCGTAATTTGTCAGACTTTTTGACTTTGATGTATTGAAAACATTAATGTACACAATTGTCATAAATTTGCATAATCTGGCGATTTTAACACATTGCGTCCTCAGATATTCAATCTTAGTTCAATTTATCGTATAATGAAAGTAGTACCCCAATTCTGTATACTCTATATTCAAATCAGTATGAGCAATCATAACTGATAAAACTGACTATTCCTGCATTTCCAAACTTCAAAAAGTTGAACATCCCTAGAACAACAACCTCTCTACAACAACCAATCTTGGGTGTATCCGGATGGTGTTTGTTCTGAAATGTAGCTGAAATGTGACTGTAGTTCACTTACGAGGTACTGCAGCAGCAAATCTATCATAGTCGGACTCCATGAGCCTCTGGCGTAGTTCATGGCGTCCCACATTAGGAGGACCAATAAGGACTATTGGGCGCCGCCGGTTCGGCTCCGGATAATACTGTGCCACCTCTTCGTATGCCAACACATCTTCATGCTCTGTTGATGAGAAAACACAATAATGTAATAACAGAAAGTATGAACATTGCATGTGCTGGAAAACACAAGAACGTAATAACAGAAAGTATGAACATTGCATGTGCTGGAAAACACAAGAACGTAATAACAGAAAGTATGAATATTGCATGTGCTGGAAAACACAAGAACGTAATAACAGAAAGTATGAATATTGCATGTGCTGGAAAACACAAGAACGTAATAACAGAATGTATGAATATTGCATGTGCTGGAAAACACAAGAACGTAATAACAGAATGTATGAATATTGCATGTGCTGGAAAACACAAGAACGTAATAACAGAATGTATGAATATTGCATGTGCTGGAAAACACAAGAACGTAATAACAGAAAGTATGAATATTGCATGTGCTGGAAAACACAAGAACGTAATAACAGAATGTATGAATATTGCATGTGCTGGAAAACACAAGAACGTAATAACAGAATGTATGAATATTGCATGTGCTGGAAAACACAAGAACGTAATAACAGAAAGTATGAATATTGCATGTGCTGGAAAAGCAAGAACGTAATAACAGAATGTATGAATATTGCATGTGCTGGAAAAGCAATGAACGTAATAACAGAATGTATGAACATTGCATGTGCTGGAAAACACAAGAACGTAATAACAGAAAGTATGAATATTGCATGTGCTGGAAAACACAAGAACGTAATAACAGAATGTATGAATATTGCATGTGCTGGAAAACACAAGAACGTAATAACACAAAGTATGAATATTGCATGTGCTGGAAAACACAAGAACGTAATAACAGAATGTATGAATATTGCATGTGCTGGAAAATGCAATAACGTAATAACAGAATGTATGAACATTGCATGTGCTGGAAAAGCCTATATTACAATGCAAGGTTCTGCATGCTCTATCAATATCTACCTAATCACATCTCTACTGAGACTTACCGAGAGATTTACTGAGTGATTAATTGAGTGATTTACTGAGTGATCTACCAAGAGATTTGCTGAATGATCTACTCAGTGATTTACGACATGCTCTACAGAGTGATATACTGCATGCTCTATTGAATGATTTACTGAGTGATTTACTACGAGATATTTACTGAGTGATTTACTACGAGATATTTACTGAGTGATTTACTACGAGATATTTATTGAGTGATTTACTACGAGATATTTACTGAGTGATTTACTACGAGATATTTATTGAGTGGTTTACTACGAGATATTTATTGAGTGGTTTACTACGAGATATTTACTGAGTGATTTACTACGAGATATTTACTGAGTGATTTACTACGAGATATTTATTGAGTGATTTACTACGAGATATTTACTGAGTGATTTACTACGAGATATTTATTGAGTGGTTTACTACGAGATATTTATTGAGTGGTTTACTACGAGATATTTATTGAGTGGTTTACTACGAGATATTTATTGAGTGGTTTACTACGAGATATTTATTGAGTGGTTTACTACGAGATATTTATTGAGTGATTTACTACGAGATATTTATTGAGTGGTTTACCACATGCTTTATATAATGATTTGGGAATAGTGGTTGTGTATTGCGACAAATTTTGATATTGCGACATACTGTGATAAAGTGGCCTGTATATCCAGGCGAAGAAAAAAACAAAAAGAAAATAATTATTTTAAGCATGGAGAATTTAAACGAGGGTGGTTAGCTGTAACACATCATGTGAAATTGGTCGTCCATAGTTCTACGGCAAATACTTCATATCGCAGAATATACAACAATATTGCCATCAACCTGGTGAAGATTAACAGAATATACAACAATATTACCATCAACCTGGTGAAGATTAACAGAATATACAACAATATTACCATCGACCTGGTGAAGATTAACAGAATATACAACAATATTACCAACAACCTGGTGAAGATTAACAGAGTATACAACAATATTACCAACAACCTGGTGAAGATTACCAGAATATACAACAATATTACCATCAACCTGGTGAAGATTAACAGAATATACAACAATATTACCAACAACCTGGTGAAGATTAACATAATATACAACAATATTACCATCAGCCTGGTGAAGATTAACAGAATATACAACAATATTACCAACAACCTGGTGAAGATTAACAGAATATACAACAATATTACCATCAACCTGGTGAAGATTAACAGAATATACAACAATATTACCATCAACCTGTGGATTAACAGAAAAATTGTAACAATTACAAAATAACGGTGAAGATTAACAGAATATACAACAATATTACCATCAACCTGGTGAAGATTAACAGAATATACAACAATATTACCATCAGCCTGGTGAAGATTAACAGAATATACAACAATATTACCAACAACCTGGTGAAGATTAACAGAATATACAACAATATTACCATCGACCTGGTGACGATTAACAGAATATACAACAATATTGCCATCAACCTGGTGAAGATTAACATGTTTACTTTTTGCATTTTTACATTCTCACCTTCATTTTTGTACATATTTTTCTTCTTTTTCTTCTTGTTTGTTCGTCCACATGAACACGAGCGTCCTTTCTTTTGATTCTCTTTATTCTCTGTTCCTATCGTCTGTCTCATCGACTCTCTTCTACAATATCACAAGATGGCTAATAATAAAACACATTACTTCCCTCAATAATTGTATTACGGAACGTCAGTGTGTGATAAAAGCAGCGCTAACGGTGAAAATAACAGTCAAAATACAGTCCAACCTGTCTAAAGCAGCCAGCCAAGGGAATCACAGAAAGTGGCTGCTTAGCACATGTAGCTGCTTAATAGAGGTCAAATGTATAATAAAACAACATATTGGGAATCTGGAAACTGGCTGCGTAATGCAGGTTGGCTGCTTATTATAGAGGTGACCACAAACACAGGTTTGACTGTATAATAGGTGACCACTAACACAGGTTTGACTGTATATTAGAGGTGACCACAAACACAGGTTTGACTGTATAATAGAGATGACAAGATGACCACTAACACAGGTTTGACTGTATAATAGAGGTGACCACTAACACAGGTTTGACTGTATAATAGAGGTGACCACTAACACAGGTTTGACTGTATAATAGAGGTGACCACTAACACAGGTTTGACTGTATAATAGAGGTGACCACTAACACATGGGTCACTAACACAGGTTTGACTGTATAATAGAGGTGACCACAAACACAGGTTTGACTATATAATAGAGGTGACCCCTAACACAGGTTTGACTGTATGATAGAAGTGACTACTAACACAGGTTTGACTGTATAATAGAGGTGACCACTAATACAGGTTTGACTGTATAATAGAGGTGACCACTAATACAGGTTTGACTGTATAATTGAGGTGACCACAACACAGGTATGGCTGTATATTAGAGGTGACCACAAACACAGGTTTGACTGTATAATAGAGGTGACCACTAATACAGGTTTGACTGTATAATAGAAGTGACCACAACACAGGTTTGACTGTATATTAGAGGTGACCACAAACACAGGTTTGACTGTATAATAGAGGTGACCACAAACACAGGTTTGACTGTATAATAGAGGTGACCACTAATACAGGTTTGACTGTATGCCATGACATTCCAGGACATATTTCCAATATAAGAAAACTCATTATAAGAATTGTCATCTGCTACAATTATTTGAACTATCTATAGCCTTTATTTTACCCAGCATGCCAGTAGTTAAAGGCCCCTCCATTATACAATCAGGTGTATTTGCTACACAAGATTAACCTCATGACACACATATATAACATCATTACACAATCACCAGCATGTTGGCTAACTTTGTTGGCTGGGTATTAACACATGTTAACACTATTCCTCACTTGAAATATAAGGCAACAATTAGAGGTCTCCAAGGCAACAATTAGAGGTCTCCAAGGCAACAATTAGAGGTCTCCAAGGCTTCATTTACATTGTCTGTGTCTGTAAGGTTGGTGGATGACAGATGTCAATAGAACATACAATCATTGCCCAATCAGTATGATGAATTGGTATATTGTGTAATACACAGGCACCAAGACACTTTGTTTGGCTCTATGGTCATATAGTAAGTAATGTTTACTGTAAACATTACTTACTATATGACCATAGGGCCAAACAAAAATTGTGTCTTGTGCCTGTGGTGTAATACACATGGTGCATAGCATAGCCTGGAGCGTTCACATTGGTATATTGTGCAATACACAAGGTGATTATACACTTTAAACATGGTGCATAACATAGTCTGGTGCATAACATAGTCTGGAGCATTCACATTGGTATATTGTGCAATACACAAGGTGATTAAACACTTTAAACATGGTGCATAACATAGCCTGGAGCATTCACATTGGTATATTGTGCAATACACAAGGTGATTATACACTTTAAACACGGTGCATAACATAGTCTGGAGCGTTCACATTGGTATATTGTGCAATACACAAGGTGATTAAACACTTTAAACATGGTGCATAACATAGCCTGGAGCATTCACATTGGTATATTGTGCAATACACAAGGTGATTATACACTTTAAACACGGTGCATAACATAGTCTGGAGCGTTCACATTGGTATATTGTGCAATACACAAGGTGATTAAACACTTTAAACATGGTGCATAACATAGCCTGGAGCATTCACATTGGTATATTGTGCAATACACAAGGTGATTATACACTTTAAACACGGTGCATAACATAGTCTGGAGCGTTCACATTGGTATATTGTGCAATACACAAGGTGATTAAACACTTTAAACATGGTGCATAACATAGCCTGGAGCATTCACATTGGTATATTGTGCAATACACAAGGTGATTATACACTTTAAACATGGTGCATAACATAGCCTGGAGCATTCACATTGGTATATTGTGCAACACACAAGGTGATTATACACTTTAAACATGGTGCATAACATAGTCTGGAGCATTCACATTGGTATATTGTGCAATACACAAGGTGATTATACACTTTAAACATGGTGCATAACATAGCCTGGAGCATTCACATTGGTATATTGTGCAACACACAAGGTGATTATACACTTTAAACATGGTGCATAACATAGTCTGGAGCATTCACATTGGTATATTGTGCAATACACAAGGTGATTATACACTTTAAACATAGTGCATAACATAGCCTGGAGCACCCACATTGGTTTATTGTGCAATACACAAGGTGATTATACACTTTAAACATGGTGCATAACATAGCCTGGAGCATTCACATTGGTATATTGTGCAACACACAAGGTGATTAAACACTTTAAACATGGTGCATAACATAGCCTGGAGCATTCACATTGGTATATTGTGCAACACACAAGGTGATTAAACACTTTAAACATGGTGCATAACATAGCCTGGAGCACCCACATTGGTTTATTGTGCAATACACAAGGTTATTATACACTTTAAACATGGTGCATAACATAGCCTGGAGCATTCACATTGGTATATTGTGCAACACACAAGGTGATTAAACACTTTAAACATGGTGCATAACATTGCCTGGAGCATTCACATTGGTATATTGTGCAATACACAAGGTGATTATACACTTTAAACATGGTGCATAACATAGTCTGGTGCATAACATAGTCGGGAGCATTCACATTGGTATATTGTGCAATACACAAGGTGATTAAACACTTTAAACATGGTGCATAACATTGCCTGGAGCATTCACATTGGTATATTGTGCAATACACAAGGTGATTATACACTTTAAACATGGTGCATAACATAGTCTGGTGCATAACATAGTCGGGAGCATTCACATTGGTATATTGTGCAATACACAAGGTGATTAAACACTTTAAACATGGTGCATAACATTGCCTGGAGCATTCACATTGGTATATTGTGCAATACACAAGGTGATTATACACTTTAAACATGGTGCATAACATAGTCTGGTGCATAACATAGTCGGGAGCATTCACATTGGTATATTGTGCAATACACAAGGTGATTAAACACTTTAAACATGGTGCATAACATTGCCTGGAGCATTCACATTGGTATATTGTGCAATACACAAGGTGATTATACACTTTAAACACGGTGCATAACATAGTCTGGAGCGTTCACATTGGTATATTGTGCAATACACAAGGTGATTAAACACTTTAAACATGGTGCATAACATAGCCTGGAGCATTCACATTGGTATATTGTGCAACACACAAGGTGATTATACACTTTAAACATGGTGCATAACATAGTCTGGAGCATTCACATTGGTATATTGTGCAATACACAAGGTGATTATACACTTTAAACATGGTGCATAACATAGCCTGGAGCATTCACATTGGTATATTGTGCAATACACAAGGTGATTATACACTTTAAACATGGTGCATAACATAGCCTGGAGCATTCACATTGGTATATTGTGCAATACACAAGGTGATTATACACTTTAAACATGGTGCATAACATAGTCTGGAGCATTCACATTGTTATATTGTGCAATACACAAGGTGATTAAACACTTTAAACATGGTGCATAACATAGCCTGGAGCATTCACATTGGTATATTGTGCAATACACAAGGTTATTATACACTTTAAACATGGTGCATAACATAGCCTGGAGCATTCACATTGGTATATTGTGCAATACACAAGGTGATTATACACTTTAAACATGGTGCATAACATAGCCTGGAGCATTCACATTGGTATATTGTGCAATACACAAGGTGATTATACACTTTAAACATGGTGCATAACATAGTCTGGAGCATTCACATTGTTATATTGTGCAATACACAAGGTGATTAAACACTTTAAACATGGTGCATAACATAGCCTGGAGCATTCACATTGGTATATTGTGCAATACACAAGGTGATTATACACTTTAAACATGGTGCATAACATAGCCTGGAGCATTCACATTGGTATATTGTGCAACACACAAGGTGATTATACACTTTAAACATGGTGCATAACATAGCCTGGAGCACCCACATTGGTTTATTGTGCAATACACAAGGTGATTATACACTTTAAACATGGTGCATAACATAGCCTGGAGCATTCACATTGGTATATTGTGCAACACACAAGGTGATTAAACACTTTAAACATGGTGCATAACATAGCCTGGAGCATTCACATTGGTATATTGTGCAATATACAAGGTGATTATACACTTTAAACATGGTGCATAACATAGCCTGGAGCATTCACATTGGTATATTGTGCAACACACAAGGTGATTATACACTTTAAACATGGTGCATAACATAGCCTGGAGCATTCACATTGGTATATTGTGCAACACACAAGGTGATTATACACTTTAAACATGGTGCATAACATAGCCTGGAGCACCCACATTGGTTTATTGTGCAATACACAAGGTGATTATACACTTTAAACATGGTGCATAACATAGCCTGGAGCATTCACATTGGTATATTGTGCAACACACAAGGTGATTAAACACTTTAAACATGGTGCATAACATAGCTTGGAACATTCACATTGGTATATTGTGCAACACACAAGGTGATTAAACACTTTAAACATGGTGCATAACATAGCCTGGAGCATTCACATTGGTATATTGTGCAATACACAAGGTGATTATACACTTTAAACATGGTGCATAACATAGCCTGGAGCATTCACATTGGTATATTGTGCAACACACAAGGTGATTATACACTTTAAACATGGTGCATAACATAGCCTGGAGCATTCACATTGGTATATTGTGCAATACACAAGGTGATTATACACTTTAAACATGGTGCTTAACATAGCCTGGAGCATTCACATTGGTTTATTGTGCAATACACAAGGTGATTATACACTTTAAACATGGTGCATAACATAGTCTGGAGCATTCACATTGGTTTATTGTGCAATACACACAAGGTGATTATACACTTTAAACATGGTGCATAGCATAGTCTGGTGCATAACATAGCCTGGAGCATCCACATTGGTATATTGTGCAATACACAAGGTGATTATACACTTTAAACATGGTGCATAACATAGCCTGGAGCATTCACATTGGTATACTGTGCAACACACAAGGTGATTATACACTTTAAACATGGTGCATAACATAGCCTGGTGCATAACACAGCCTGGAACATTCACATTAGTAACTAATCAACACCAATATAACAGATAAAAATGATGATCTTTATACAAACAGTGACGATAAAAGTGAAATAAAATTAACGATTAATACAAAATGATGCTGATATAGTTAATCTGTGTCACTATATCTTTATAAGATACTGGCTACCTTTTTTTTATATACAATTCATTTCCATATCTATATGTAATAAAGGGTTAACCATTATTTTCTAGGTTTAAAACGCCAGGTTTACTGCACTGTAGCAATTGATACTATAGTAGGCTACGTTGTCAGAGTATATTATTTTGATATAAGTGTTGTCTGAGGGGGGAGGGGGGGGGAGATAATGATAGCTGATTGGATTATTGATTAGTTTGATTGACAGGCGGTGACTGGTCAATTCAGATATAAAACAAAGCAGTAATATTATACTTAAAACAGACGGATATGTAGTCCAGTGGTAACGCGCTGGACTGGTAAGCCAGGGATCGCAGGTTCGATCCCCCGTCTGACCCTAATAAAATTAACAGTCTTTCAGATGGGAAATTAAAACGAGGTCTTGTGTCGGTGCTTTACACTGTGCACGTAAAAGAACAAGAGGAGACTCTGGAATGGGTCTCTGTCTGTATGTCTGTATCATTGCACTATCCTCCAAATATCTAAAATGACTAATCTCTTATGGGCAACCGTTAGCGATGATAAATAAACGTAAAACAGACAATTATACTTAAAGTTTTGTCAGATATTTCTCACCATGTATTACTAGTTTTATTTTATCATATTACATTGGTATGTACGATTGGAATGCAACTCTCATGTAAGTAAACATTCATGAAAAACAATGCACAGTATTATTTTACAGCATACGTGTCTTCCATAAATGTGCATTGTAATGCTGCAGATTGGATTTGACTGTTCTGATCAAGTGACCGCTCCCATCGCGATGTTACGTAATGATCCCTGGTGTTATGTATGCTCATCCTTTGCCAAATAAAAAAATAACCTTCAAGATGCTGTGGTCCCTGGGTCAAACGCAGGACCTCAACATAATTATATAGCGTGCCCTAAATACAGACAACTTATCACAAGATACTGATGTAGGGAAGATCTGGTTGTGTGTGGATCTGGTCGTGTGTGGATCTGGGTGTGTGTGCATCTGGTTGTGTGTGGATATGGTTGTGTGTGGATATGGTTGTTGTGTGTGGATCTGGTTGTGTGTGCATCTGGTTGTGTGTGCATCTGGTTGTGTGTGGATATGGTTGTGTGTGCATCTGGTTGTGTGTGCATCTGGTTGTGTGTGGATCTGGTTGTGTGTGCATCTGGTTGTGTGTGGATATGGTTGTGTGTGCATCTGGTTGTGTGTGGATCTGGTTGTGTGTGCATCTGGTTGTATAGGATGAGATTTCCACTTACTGTTCATGAAAGGATTTACTGGGTATGAGCCCCGCCAGCGACTGGTAGTCCTCCTCACCCTCTCTATATGCCTGCCACCAGCTAGGGTCCTCCTGCGTAATCACATGCAGGATGTCACCCTTCATAAAGGACACGCCCAGTTCTCTGCACGGGATGTATAGGTCATCCTCAGGGTCATAGTTGTACAATGCTTTCACGTGCATCTGTTAGTGAGAAATCATGTCTTATATACATGTAGATATAGAATAAAGTAGAACTCATGTCTTATATACATTTAGATATAGAATAAAGTAGAAATCATGTCTGATATACATGTAGATATAGAATAAAGTAGAAATCATGTCTTATATACATGTAGATATAGAATAAAGTAGAAATCATGTCTGATATACATGTAGATATAGAATAAAGTAGAAATCATGTCTGATATACATGTAGATATAGAATAAAGTAGAAATCATGTCTTATATACATGTAGATATAGAATAAAGTAGAAATCATGTCTGATATACATGTAGATATAGAATAAAGTAGAAATCATGTCTGATATACATGTAGATATAGAATAAAGTAGAAATCATGTCTTATATACATGTAGATATAGAATAAAGTAGAAATCATGTCTGATATACATGTAGATATAGAATAAAGTCAACACACTAATTGTGCATTTATATTATTATTAACATGTTTCGACGATGATGTCTTTTTCAAAGTATACAAATAAACAATTACGAGAACATAACGTCACATCCGTTAGGTCGTGAACGTTAATGTGACAAGATGTAATGTGGTCGCCAGTCGGTTTTCTCCGGGTACTTCAGGTTCGACCCACACGAATGATCATATATACGCTTTCATCTCTGCTAACGAGGTGTGATTAATATAGAGAAGTTGTCAAGCTTGTTCCACAATCATGTGAAATAACAATTCTTTTTGTTACACCTGTGGAGTAACGTGTCAATTAACTTTTCTACATACATTTATCTATAGTCTGTATATATAGTAGGATTGTAGTGTGTATATATAGTAGGATTGCAGTGTGTATATATAGTAGGATTGTAGTGTATATATAGTAGGATTGTAGTGTGTATATATAGTAGGATTGTAGTGTGTATATATAGTAGGATTGTAGTGTGTATATATAGTAGGATTGTAGTGTGTATATATAGTAGGATTGTAGTGTGTATATATAGTAGGATTGTAGTGTGTATATATAGTAGGATTGTAGTGTGTATATATAGTAGGATTGTAGTGTATGTATATAGTAGGATTGTAGTGTGTATATATAGTAGGATTGTAGTGTATGTATATAGTAGGATTGTAGTGTGTATATATAGTAGGATTGTAGTGTGTATATATAGTAGGATTGTAGTGTGTATATATAGTAGGATTGTAGTGTGTATATATAGTAGGATTGTAGTGTGTATATATAGTAGGATTGTAGTGTGTATATATAGTAGGATTGTAGTGTGTATATATAGTAGGATTGTAGTGTGTATATAGTAGGATTGTAGTGTATATATAGTAGGATTGTAGTGTATGTATATAGTAGGATTGTAGTGTATATATAGTAGGATTGTAGTGTGTATATATAGTAGGATTGTAGTGTGTATATATAGTAGGATTGTAGTGTATATATAGTAGGATTGTAGTGTGTATATAGTAGGATTGTAGTGTATGTATATAGTAGGATTGTAGTGTGTATATATAGTAGGATTGTAGTGTATATATAGTAGGATTGTAGTGTATGTATATAGTAGTGTAGGATTGTAGTGTGTGTATATATAGTAGGATTGTAGTGTATGTATATAGTAGGATTGTAGTGTATGATATATAGTAGGATTGTAGTGTATATATAGTAGGATTGTAGTGTGTATATATAGTAGGATTGTAGTGTATATATAGTAGGATTGTAGTGTATGTATATATAGTAGGATTGTAGTGTATGTATATAGTAGGATTGTAGTGTATGTATATAGTAGGATTGTAGTGTATATATAGTAGGATTGTAGTGTATGTATATAGTAGGATTGTAGTGTATATATAGTAGGATTGTAGTGTGTATATATAGTAGGATTGTAGTGTGTATATATAGTAGGATTGTAGTGTATATATAGTAGGATTGTAGTGTGTATATATAGTAGGATTGTAGTGTATGTATATATAGTAGGATTGTAGTGTGTATATATAGTAGGATTGTAGTGTATATATAGTAGGATTGTAGTGTATGTATATAGTAGGATTGTAGTGTGTATATATAGTAGGATTGTAGTGTGTATATATAGTAGGATTGCAGTGTATGTATATATAGTAGGATTGTAGTGTGTATATATAGTAGGATTGTAGTGTGTATATATAGTAGGATTGTAGTGTATGTATATAGTAGGATTGTAGTGTGTATATATAGTAGGATTGTAGTGTGTGTATATATAGTAGGATTGTAGTGTGTATATATAGTAGGATTGTAGTGTGTATATATAGTAGGATTGTAGTGTATATATAGTAGGATTGTAGTGTGTATATATAGTAGGATTGTAGTGTATGTATATATAGTAGGATTGTAGTGTGTATATATAGTAGGATTGTAGTGTATATATAGTAGGATTGTAGTGTATGTATATAGTAGGATTGTAGTGTGTATATATAGTAGGATTGTAGTGTATGTATATATAGTAGGATTGTAGTGTGTATATATAGTAGGATTGTAGTGTGTATATATAGTAGGATGTAGGTTGTATATAGTAGGATTGTAGTGTGTATATATAGTAGGATTGTAGTGTATGTATATAGTAGGATTGTAGTGTGTATATATAGTAGGATTGTAGTGTGTGTATATATAGTAGGATTGTAGTGTGTATATATAGTAGGATTGTAGTGTGTATATATAGTAGGATTGTAGTGTGTATATATAGTAGGATTGTAGTGTATGTATATAGTAGGATTGTAGTGTGTATATATAGTAGGATTGTAGTGTATGTATATAGTAGGATTGTAGTGTGTATATATAGTAGGATTGTAGTGTATGTATATAGTAGGATTGTAGTGTATATATAGTAGGATTGTAGTGTATGTAGATAGTAGGATTGTAGTGTATATATAGTAGGATTGTAGGTGTGTATATATAGTAGGATTGTAGTGTGTATATATGTAGGATTGTAGTGTATATATAGTAGGATTGTAGTGTGTATATATAGTAGGATTGTAGTGTTTTATAGTAGGATTGTAGTGTATGTATATATAGTAGGATTGTAGTGTATGTATATATAGTAGGATTGTAGTGTGTATATATAGTAGGATTGTAGTGTATGTTATATAGTAGGATTGTAGTGTGTGTATATATGTAGGATTGTAGTGTGTATATATAGTAGGATTGTAGTGTATGTATATATAGTAGGATTGTAGTGTATGTATATATAGTAGGATTGTAGTGTATGTATATATAGTAGGATTGTAGTGTGTATATATAGTAGGATTGTAGTGTATATATAGTAGGATTGTAGTGTATGTATATAGTAGGATTGTAGTGTGTATATATAGTAGGATTGTAGTGTATGTATATA
>CM026404.1:95689605-95780239 GCA_014843695.1 Archivesica marissinica | reverse complement strand
TGTATGTATATATAGTAGGATTGTAGTGTGTATATATAGTAGGATTGTAGTGTATATATAGTAGGATTGTAGTGTATGTATATAGTAGGATTGTAGTGTGTATATATAGTAGGATTGCAGTGTATGTATATATAGTAGGATTGTAGTGTGTATATATAGTAGGATTGTAGTGTGTATATATAGTAGGATTGTAGATGTATATAGTAGGATGTAGTGTGTATATATAGTAGGATTGTAGTGTATGATATATAGTAGGAGTAGTGTGTATATATAGTAGGATTGTAGTGTGGTATTATAGAGGATTGTAGTGTGTATATATAGTAGGATTGTAGTGTTTATATATAGTAGGATTGTAGTGGTATATATAGTAGGATTGTAGTGTATGTATATATAGTAGGATTGTAGTGTGTATATATAGTAGGATTGTAGTGTATGTATATAGTAGGATTGTAGTGTGTATATATAGTAGGATTGTAGTGTATGTATATAGTAGGATTGTAGTGTGTATATATAGTAGGATTGTAGTGTATGTATATAGTAGGATTGTAGTGTATATATAGTAGGATTGTAGTGTGTATATATAGTAGGATTGTAGTGTGTATATATAGTAGGATTGTAGTGTATGTATATATAGTAGGATTGTAGTGTATGTATATAGTAGGATTGTAGTGTATATATAGTAGGATTGTAGTGTATGTATATATAGTAGGATTGTAGTGTATATATAGTAGGATTGTAGTGTATATATAGTAGGATTGTAGTGTATATATAGTAGGATTGTAGTGTATGTATATAGTAGGATTGTAGTGTGTATATATAGTAGGATTGTAGTGTATGTATATAGTAGGATTGTAGTGTATGTATATATAGTAGGATTGTAGTGTATGTATATATAGTAGGATTGTAGTGTGTATATATAGTAGGATTGTAGTGTATATATAGTAGGATTGTAGTGTATGTATATAGTAGGATTGTAGTGTGTATATATAGTAGGATTGTAGTGTATGTATATAGTAGGATTGTAGTGTGTATATAGTAGGATTGTAGTGTGTATATAGTAGGATTGTAGTGTATATATAGTATGATGTAGTGTATGTATATATGTAGGATTGTAGTGTATGTATATATAGTAGGATTGTAGTATGTATATATAGTAGGATTGTAGTGTATGTATATATAGTAGGATTGTAGTGTATATATAGTAGGATTGTAGTGTATATATAGTAGGATTGTAGTGTATGATATATAGTAGGATTGTAGTGTGTATATATAGTAGGATTGTAGTGTGTATATATAGTAGGATTGTAGTGTGTATATAGTAGGATTGTAGTGTATATATATAGTAGGATTGTAGTGTATATATAGTAGGATTGTAGTGTGTATATATAGTAGGATTGTAGTGTATGTATATAGTAGGATTGTAGTGTGTATATATAGTAGGATTGTAGAGTGTATATATAGTAGGATTGTAGTGTATGTATATAGTAGGATTGTAGTGTGTATATATAGTAGGATTGTAGTGTGTATATATAGTAGGATTGTAGTGTATGTATATAGTAGGATTGTAGTGTGTATATATAGTAGGATTGTAGTGTGTATATATAGTAGGATTGTAGTGTATGTATATAGTAGGATTGTAGTGTGTATATATAGTAGGATTGTAGAGTGTATATATAGTAGGATTGTAGTGTGTATATATAGTAGGATTGTAGTGTATGTATATAGTAGGATTGTAGTGTGTATATATAGTAGGATTGCAGTGTATGTATATATAGTAGGATTGTAGTGTATGTATATATAGTAGGATTGTAGTGTGTATATATAGTAGGATTGTAGAGTGTATATATAGTAGGATTGTAGTGTATATATAGTAGGATTGTAGTGTATGTATATAGTAGGATTGTAGTGTGTATATATAGTAGGATTGTAGTGTGTATATATAGTAGGATTGCAGTGTGTATATAGTAGGATTGTAGTGTATGTATATAGTAGGATTGTAGTGTGTATATATAGTAGGATTGTAGAGTGTATATATAGTAGGATTGTAGTGTGTATATATAGTAGGATTGCAGTGTATGTATATATAGTAGGATTGTAGTGTGTATATATAGTAGGATTGTAGAGTGTATATATAGTAGGATTGCAGTGTATGTATATATAGTAGGATTGTAGTGTATATATAGTAGGATTGCAGTGTATGTATATATAGTAGGATTGTAGTGTATGTATATAGTAGGATTGTAGTGTGTATATATAGTAGGATTGTAGTGTATGTATATATAGTAGGATTGTAGTGTGTATATATAGTAGGATTGTAGTGTATGTATATATAGTAGGATTGTAGTGTATGTATATATAGTAGGATTGTAGTGTGTATATATAGTAGGATTGTAGTGTATGTATATATAGTAGGATTGTAGTGTGTGTATATATAGTAGGATTGTAGTGTGTATATATAGTAGGATTGTAGTGTATGTATATATAGTAGGATTGTAGTGTATGTATATATAGTAGGATTGTAGTGTATGTATATATAGTAGGATTGTAGTGTGTATATAGTAGGATTGTAGTGTGTATATAGTAGGATTGTAGTGTGTGTATATATAGTAGGATTGTAGTGTGTATATATAGTAGGATTGTAGTGTGTATATAGTAGGATTGTAGTGTGTATATATAGTAGGATTGTAGTGTATGTATATATAGTAGGATTGTAGTGTGTATATAGTAGGATTGTAGTGTATATATAGTAGGATTGTAGTGTATATATAGTAGGATTGTAGTGTATATATAGTAGGATTGTAGTGTATATATAGTAGGATTGTAGTGTGTATATAGTAGGATTGTAGTGTGTATATAGTAGGATTGTAGTGTATATATATAGTAGGATTGCAGTTTGTGTATAAGTGTAGAGAATTGTTTACTTACAATAGTACCTGCTGTTGTAGTGTATATATATAGTAGGATTGCAGTTTGTGTATAAGTGTAGAGAATTGTTTACTTACAATAGTACCTGCTGTTGTAGTGTATATATATAGTAGGATTGCAGTTTGTGTATAAGTGTAGAGAATTGTTTACTTACAATAGTACCTGCTGTTGTAGACGGTGGGTTGTACTCATTACTCGGGTAGATAGTGAACGTTATCCTACCCGACATATTGGCCTGAAACAAATCAAATTGAACATGTGTGTATATATGTTTATCCTACCTTCATGCGATGGTCAAAGACTGCCTGCCTAATAAACCTTGCATTGGGCATGGTGAAAGTTACGTGTTTATTATATGTAAATAGAGGAGACCCTTAATACGGGTTTTATTCTACTTAAATAGAGGAGACCCGTAATACAGGTTTTATTCTACTTAAATAGAGGAGACGGTTAATACAGGTTTTATTCTACTTAAATAGAGGAGACCGTTAATACAGGTTTTATTCTACTTAAATAGAGGAGACCCGTAATACAGGTTTTATTCTACTTACAAGCATTTCAGAGACATCATTGATATCCTTGCCCTTCATGTCGATACCGTTAATGTCGAGTATTTCATCGCCTTCGTGCAGAAGGCCGCTCTTCTCGGCCGTCCCTCCCTTCACAATACGACTGATTATCACAGACTCGCCGTCATTTCTAACTGTAGCACCCTAAAATAATATAATAGAACAATCATTATTTAACCCTTTCCCTGTCGAAGTCGTGATAGTTTGCTTCAGGTGTGAGAGGCCCAGATTTCGCTCCCAGCTGTAGCCGTTACGATTGTGCCCTTAGGCAGCAAGCCATTTAAATTCCACATTGCCTCTTCTCCCACTTTCATGGCGATGGATTCCATAAGGAAAGAGGTCTTGAGAGTGATTAATATACGTTGTATGAATTTGTTTCGCAATAAAGCTAAGATAAATTTGTATCAACTAACTCTTTCCCCATTGAGATGTAGGGTAAAACCTCACTCAAGCAGCCAGGGAAAGGCCATTGTTGGCTGCTTACTGGCGGTGACCTGAAGGAGCTCACGACAGACAAACATTTCTAAGTTTGATCACTCAACTTGACTAAATCTTTATATATATGTTGTATACATGTTGTATACATGATGTATATATGTTGTATACATGTTGTATATATGTTGTATACATGTTGTATATGCAACATGTTGTATTATGTTGCATACATGTTGTATACGTAACATGTTGTATACATGTTGTATTATGTTGTATACATGTTGTATATGTAACATGTTGTATTATGTTGTATATATGTTGTATTATGTTGTATACATGTTGTATATATGTTGTATACATGTTGTATACATGTTGTACACATGTTGTATACATGTTGTATATATGTTGTATACATAACATGTTGTATACATGTTGTATTATGTTGTATACATGTTGTATATATGTTGTATACATAACATGTTGTATACATGTTGTATTATGTTGTATACATGTTGTATATATGTTGTATACGTAACATTTTGTATACATGTTGTATACATGATGTATATATGTTGTATATATGTTGTATACGTAACATGTTGTATACATGATGTATATATGTTGTATATATGTTGTATACGTAACATGTTGTATTATGTTGTATTATGTTGTATATATGTTGTATACATAACATGTTGTATACATGTTGTATATGTAACATGTTGTATATATGTTGTATACATGTTGTATACGTAACATGTTGTATACATGTTGTATATATGTTGTATACATGTTGTATACATGTTGTATACACATGTTGTATACATGTTGTATATATGTTGTATATATGTTGTATACATGTTGTATACGTAACATGTTGTATACATGTTGTATTATGTTGTATACATGTTGTATATATGTTGTATACGTAACATGTTGTATACATGTTGTATACGTAACATGTTGTATACATGTTGTATATATGTTGTATACGTAACATGTTGTATACATGTTGTATACGTAACATGTTGTATTATGTTGTATACATGTTGTATATATGTTGTATACGTAACATGTTGTATACATGTTGTACACATGTTGTATACATGTTGTATACGTAACAAAAAAAAAAAACATGTTGTATATATGTTGTATACATGTTGTATATATGTTGTATACATAACATGTTGTATATATGTTGTATATGTAACATGTTGTATTATGTTGTATACATGTTGTATATATGTTGTATACATGTTGTATACATGTTGTATACATGTTGTATACGTAACATGTTGTATACATGTTGTATACATGTTGTATACATGTTGTATACATGTGCTTGTGTTATTCACAGGTTATTGTGATCGTCCTCCATGATCTTTAACGTTTCATGTATCTGGGTCCTACCGGTCCTAAACTTTGTGCCACTTTCCTGGAACTTTTACCAGAATCGTGGCTCTATATTACTTTTGCCAGATTATTATAGTTTCTCAACGTCCATATTTGCAATAACAACCAATATTTTACAATTTCTTGCTTTACAGTAGCTAATAATTAATAGAAACAAATGATATGAAGCCTCGATCCTTCCAGTTTTAAAGCTAAGACAGAATAATTACATCTATTACTTATTAATTTAAATCTCTGGCATATGATAAAATAAAAAGCATGCATTAACGAAGGCGATAATGACACCGTTTTTCTCAAAAACCTTCAAAGAAACTATTTCCTTCCCATAAATGAATATTTGTTTACATACAATGTAGCGATAATTACATTTATGGGATCAACAGATATATTGATCGTATTCTGGCTGCTTAGACGGACGACCATTGACCGGGTCAGAGAGGTGACCGCCGAGCATTAGTGGAGGACCATTGACCGGGTCAGAGAGGTGACCACCGAGCATTAGTGGAGGACATACTGTATACACTACCTTAGATGGACGACCATTGACCGGGTCAGAGAGGTGACCACTGAGCATTAGTGGAGGGCATACTGTATACACTACCTTAGATGGACGACCATTGACCGGGTCAGAGAGGTGACCACCGAGCATTAGTGGACGACCATTGACCGGGTCTGAGAGGTGACCACCGAGCATTAGTGGACGACCATTGACCGGGTCAGAGAGGTGACCACCGAGCATTAGTGGACGACCATTGACCGGGTGAGAGAGGTGACCGCCGAGCATTAGTGGAGGACATACTGTATACACTACCTTAGACGGACGACCATTGACCGGGTGAGAGAGGTGACCACTGAGCATTAGTGGAGGGCATACTGTATACACTACCTTAGACGGACGACCATTGACCGGGTCAGAGAGGTGACCACTGAGCATTAGTGGAGGACATACTGTATACACTACCTTAGATGGACGACCATTGACCGGGTCAGAGAGGTGACCACCGAGCATTAGTGGAGGGCATACTGTATACACTACCTTAGATGGACGACCATTGACCGGGTCAGAGAGGTGACCACCGAGCATTAGTGGACGACCATTGACCGGGTCAGAGAGGTGACCACCGAGCATTAGTGGACGACCATTGACCGGGTCAGAGAGATGACCACTGAGCATTAGTGGAGGACATACTGTATACACTACCTTAGATGGACGACCATTGACCGGGTCAGAGAGGTGACCACTGAGCATTAGTGGAGGGCATACTGTATACACTACCTTAGATGGACGACCATTGACCGGGTGAGAGAGGTGACCACCGAGCATTAGTGGAGGACATACTGTATACACTACCTTAGATGGACGACCATTGACCGGGTCAGAGAGGTGACCACCGAGCATTAGTGGAGGCATACTGTATACACTACCTTAGACGGACGACCATTGACCGGGTCAGAGAGGTGACCACCGAGCATTAGTGGAGGACATACTGTATACACTACCTTAGACGGACGACCATTGACCGGGTCAGAGAGGTGACCACCGAGCATTAGTGGAGGACATACTGTATACACTACCTTAGACGGACGACCATTGACCGGGTCAGAGAGGTGACCACCGAGCATTAGTGGAGGGCATACTGTATACACTACCTTAGACGGACGACCATTGACCGGGTCAGGGAGGTGACCACCGAGCATTAGTGGAGGGCATACTGTATACACTACCTTAGATGGACGACCATTGACCGGGTCAGGGAGGTGACCACCGAGCATTAGTGGAGGGCATACTGTATACACTACCTTAGATGGACGACCATTGACCGGGTCAGAGAGGTGACCGCCGAGCATTAGTGGAGGGCATACTGTATACACTACCTTAGACGGACGACCATTGACCGGGTCAGAGAGGTGACCGCCGAGCATTGGTGGAGGACATACTGTATACACTACCTTAGATGGACGACCATTGACCGGGTCAGAGAGGTGACCGTCGAGCATTGGTGGAGGACATACTGTATACACTACCTTAGATGGACGACCATTGACCGGGTCAGAGAGGTGACCACTGAGCATTAGTGGAGGACATACTGTATACACTACCTTAGATGGACGACCATTGACCGGGTCAGAGAGGTGACCACCGAGCATTAGTGGAGGACATACTGTATACACTACCTTAGATGGACGACCATTGACCGGGTCAGAGAGGTGACCGCTGAGCATTAGTGGAGGACATACTGTATACACTACCTTAGATGGACGACCATTGACCGAGCATTAGTGGAGGGCATACTGTATACACTACCTTAGACGGACGACCATTGACCGGGTCAGGGAGGTGACCACCGAGCATTAGTGGAGGGCATACTGTATACACTACCTTAGATGGACGACCATTGACCGGGTCAGGGAGGTGACCACCGAGCATTAGTGGAGGGCATACTGTATACACTACCTTAGATGGACGACCATTGACCGGGTCAGAGAGGTGACCACTGAGCATTAGTGGAGGACATACTGTATACACTACCTTAGATGGACGACCATTGACCGGGTCAGGGAGGTGACCACCGAGCATTAGTGGAGGGCATACTGTATACACTACCTTAGATGGACGACCATTGACCGGGTCAGGGAGGTGACCACCGAGCATTAGTGGAGGGCATACTGTATACACTACCTTAGATGGACGACCATTGACCGGGTCAGAGAGGTGACCGCTGAGCATTAGTGGAGGGCATACTGTATACACTACCTTAGATGGACGACCATTGACCGGGTCAGAGAGGTGACCGCCGAGCATTAGTGGAGGGCATACTGTATACACTACCTTAGATGGACGACCATTGACCGGGTCAGAGAGGTGACCGCTGAGCATTAGTGGAGGGCATACTGTATACACTACCTTAGATGGACGACCATTGACCGGGTCAGAGGTGACCACCGAGCATTAGTGGAGGGCATACTGTATACACTACCTTAGATGGACGACCATTGACCGGTCAGAGAGGTGACCGCCGAGCATTAGTGGAGGACATACTGTATACACTACCTTAGATGGACGACCATTGACCGGGTCAGAGAGGTGACCGCCGAGCATTAGTGGAGGACATACTGTATACACTACCTTAGATGGACGACCATTGACCGGGTCAGGGAGGTGACCACCGAGCATTAGTGGAGGGCATACTGTATACACTACCTTAGATGGACGACCATTGACCGGGTCAGAGAGGTGACCGCTGAGCATTAGTGGAGGACATACTGTATACACTACCTTAGATGGACGACCATTGACCGGGTCAGAGAGGTGACCGCCGAGCATTAGTGGAGGGCATACTGTATACACTACCTTAGATGGACGACCATTGACCGGGTCAGAGAGGTGACCGCTGAGCATTAGTGGAGGGCATACTGTATACACTACCTTAGATGGACGACCATTGACCGGGTCAGAGAGGTGACCACCGAGCATTAGTGGAGGGCATACTGTATACACTACCTTAGATGGACGACCATTGACCGGGTCAGAGAGGTGACCGCCGAGCATTAGTGGAGGACATACTGTATACACTACCTTAGATGGACGACCATTGACCGGGTCAGGGAGGTGACCACCGAGCATTAGTGGAGGACATACTGTATACACTACCTTAGATGGACGACCATTGACCGGGTGAGAGAGGTGACCACTGAGCATTAGTGGAGGACATACTGTATACACTACCTTAGATGGACGACCATTGACCGGGTCAGAGAGGTGACCGCCGAGCATTAGTGGAGGACATACTGTATACACTACCTTAGACGGACGACCATTGACCGGGTCAGAGAGGTGACCGCCGAGCATTAGTGGAGGACATACTGTATACACTACCTTAGATGGACGACCATTGACCGGGGGAGGTGACCACCGAGCATTAGTGGAGGACATACTGTATACACTACCTTAGACGGACGACCATTGACCGGGTCAGGGAGGTGACCACCGAGCATTAGTGGAGGACATACTGTATACACTACCTTAGATGGACGACCATTGACCGGGTGAGAGAGGTGACCGCCGAGCATTAGTGGAGGACATACTGTATACACTACCTTAGACGGACGACCATTGACCGGGTCAGAGAGGTGACCGCCGAGCATTAGTGGAGGGCATACTGTATACACTACCTTAGATGGACGACCATTGACCGGGTCAGAGAGGTGACCGCCGAGCATTAGTGGAGGACATACTGTATACACTACCTTAGACGGACGACCATTGACCGGGTCAGAGAGGTGACCACCGAGCATTAGTGGAGGACATACTGTATACACTACCTTAGATGGACGACCATTGACCGGGTCAGAGAGGTGACCGCCGAGCATTAGTGGAGGACATACTGTATACACTACCTTAGATGGACGACCATTGACCGGGTCAGAGGTGACCACTGAGCATTAGTGGAGGCATACTATATACACTACCTTAGATGGACGACCATTGACCGGGTCAGAGAGGTGACCGCTGAGCATTAGTGGAGGGCATACTGTATACACTACCTTAGATGGACGACCATTGACCGGGTCAGAGGTGACCACCGAGCATTAGTGGAGGGCATACTGTATACACTACCTTAGATGGACGACCATTGACCGGGTCAGAGAGGTGACCGCCGAGCATTAGTGGAGGACATACTGTATACACTACCTTAGATGGACGACCATTGACCGGGTCAGAGAGGTGACCGCCGAGCATTAGTGGAGGACATACTGTATACACTACCTTAGATGGACGACCATTGACCGGGTCAGAGGTGACCACCGAGCATTAGTGGAGGGCATACTGTATACACTACCTTAGATGGACGACCATTGACCGGGTCAGAGAGGTGACCGCCGAGCATTAGTGGAGGACATACTGTATACACTACCTTAGATGGACGACCATTGACCGGGTCAGGGAGGTGACCACCGAGCATTAGTGGAGGGCATACTGTATACACAACCTTAGATGGACGACCATTGACCGGGTCAGAGAGGTGACCGCTGAGCATTAGTGGAGGGCATACTGTATACACTACCTTAGATGGACGACCATTGACCGGGTCAGAGAGGTGACCGCCGAGCATTAGTGGAGGGCATACTGTATACACTACCTTAGATGGACGACCATTGACCGGGTCAGAGAGGTGACCGCTGAGCATTAGTGGAGGGCATACTGTATACACTACCTTAGATGGACGACCATTGACCGGGTCAGAGAGGTGACCACCGAGCATTAGTGGAGGCATACTGTATACACTACCTTAGATGGACGACCATTGACCGGGTCAGAGAGGTGACCGCCGAGCATTAGTGGAGGACAAACTGTATACACTACCTTAGATGGACGACCATTGACCGGGTCAGAGAGGTGACCGCCGAGCATTAGTGGAGGACATACTGTATACACTACCTTAGATGGACGACCATTGACCGGGTCAGAGGTGACCACTGAGCATTAGTGGAGGGCATACTGTATACACTACCTTAGATGGACGACCATTGACCGGGTCAGAGAGGTGACCGCCGAGCATTAGTGGAGGACATACTGTATACACTACCTTAGATGGACGACCATTGACCGGGTCAGAGAGGTGACCGCCGAGCATTAGTGGAGGACATACTGTATACACTACCTTAGATGGACGACCATTGACCGGGTCAGAGAGGTGACCGCCGAGCATTAGTGGAGGACATACTGTATACACTACCTTAGATGGACGACCATTGACCGGGTCAGAGAGGTGACCGCCGAGCATTAGTGGAGGACATACTGTATACACTACCTTAGATGGACGACCATTGACCGGGTCAGGGAGGTGACCACCGAGCATTAGTGGAGGACATACTGTATACACTACCTTAGATGGACGACCATTGACAGGGTCAGAGAGGTGACCGCAGAGCATTAGTGGAGGACATACTGTATACACTACCTTAGATGGACGACCATTGACCGGGTCAGGGAGGTGACCACCGAGCATTAGTGGAGGACATACTGTATACACTACCTTAGATGGACGACCATTGACCGGGTCAGAGAGGTGACCACCGAGCATTAGTGGAGGACATACTGTATACACTACCTTAGACGGACGACCATTGACCGGGTCAGAGAGGTGACCACCGAGCATTAGTGGAGGGCATACTGTATACACTACCTTAGACGGACGACCATTGACCGGGTCAGGGAGGTGACCACCGAGCATTAGTGGAGGGCATACTGTATACACTACCTTAGATGGACGACCATTGACCGGGTCAGGGAGGTGACCACCGAGCATTAGTGGAGGGCATACTGTATACACTACCTTAGATGGACGACCATTGACCGGGTCAGAGAGGTGACCGCCGAGCATTAGTGGAGGGCATACTGTATACACTACCTTAGACGGACGACCATTGACCGGGTCAGAGAGGTGACCGCCGAGCATTGGTGGAGGACATACTGTATACACTACCTTAGATGGACGACCATTGACCGGGTCAGAGAGGTGACCGCCGAGCATTGGTGGAGGACATACTGTATACACTACCTTAGATGGACGACCATTGACCGGGTCAGAGAGGTGACCACTGAGCATTAGTGGAGGACATACTGTATACACTACCTTAGATGGACGACCATTGACCGGGTCAGAGAGGTGACCACCGAGCATTAGTGGAGGACATACTGTATACACTACCTTAGATGGACGACCATTGACCGGGTCAGAGAGGTGACCGCTGAGCATTAGTGGAGGACATACTGTATACACTACCTTAGATGGACGACCATTGACCGAGCATTAGTGGAGGGCATACTGTATACACTACCTTAGACGGACGACCATTGACCGGGTCAGGGAGGTGACCACCGAGCATTAGTGGAGGGCATACTGTATACACTACCTTAGATGGACGACCATTGACCGGGTCAGGGAGGTGACCACCGAGCATTAGTGGAGGGCATACTGTATACACTACCTTAGATGGACGACCATTGACCGGGTCAGAGAGGTGACCACTGAGCATTAGTGGAGGACATACTGTATACACTACCTTAGATGGACGACCATTGACCGGGTCAGGGAGGTGACCACCGAGCATTAGTGGAGGGCATACTGTATACACTACCTTAGATGGACGACCATTGACCGGGTCAGGGAGGTGACCACCGAGCATTAGTGGAGGGCATACTGTATACACTACCTTAGATGGACGACCATTGACCGGGTCAGAGAGGTGACCGCTGAGCATTAGTGGAGGGCATACTGTATACACTACCTTAGATGGACGACCATTGACCGGGTCAGAGAGGTGACCGCCGAGCATTAGTGGAGGGCATACTGTATACACTACCTTAGATGGACGACCATTGACCGGGTCAGAGAGGTGACCGCTGAGCATTAGTGGAGGGCATACTGTATACACTACCTTAGATGGACGACCATTGACCGGGTCAGAGGTGACCACCGAGCATTAGTGGAGGGCATACTGTATACACTACCTTAGATGGACGACCATTGACCGGTCAGAGAGGTGACCGCCGAGCATTAGTGGAGGACATACTGTATACACTACCTTAGATGGACGACCATTGACCGGGTCAGAGAGGTGACCGCCGAGCATTAGTGGAGGACATACTGTATACACTACCTTAGATGGACGACCATTGACCGGGTCAGAGGTGACCACCGAGCATTAGTGGAGGACATACTGTATACACTACCTTAGATGGACGACCATTGACCGGGTCAGAGAGGTGACCACTGAGCATTAGTGGAGGGCATACTGTATACACTACCTTAGATGGACGACCATTGACCGGGTCAGAGAGGTGACCGCCGAGCATTAGTGGAGGGCATACTGTATACACTACCTTAGATGGACGACCATTGACCGGGTCAGAGAGGTGACCGCCGAGCATTAGTGGAGGACATACTGTATACACTACCTTAGATGGACGACCATTGACCGGGTCAGAGAGGTGACCACCGAGCATTAGTGGAGGGCATACTGTATACACTACCTTAGATGGACGACCATTGACCGGGTCAGAGAGGTGACCGCCGAGCATTAGTGGAGGACATACTGTATACACTACCTTAGATGGACGACCATTGACCGGGTCAGAGAGGTGACCGCCGAGCATTAGTGGAGGACATACTGTATACACTACCTTAGATGGACGACCATTGACCGGGTCAGAGAGGTGACCACCGAGCATTAGTGGAGGACATACTGTATACACTACCTTAGATGGACGACCATTGACCGGGTCAGAGGTGACCACCGAGCATTAGTGGAGGACATACTGTATACACTACCTTAGATGGACGACCATTGACCGGGTCAGAGAGGTGACCGCCGAGCATTAGTGGAGGACATACTGTATACACTACCTTAGATGGACGACCATTGACCGGGTCAGAGAGGTGACCACCGAGCATTAGTGGAGGACATACTGTATACACTACCTTAGATGGACGACCATTGACCGGGTCAGAGAGGTGACCGCCGAGCATTAGTGGAGGACATACTGTATACACTACCTTAGATGGACGACCATTGACCGGGTCAGAGAGGTGACCGCCGAGCATTAGTGGAGGACATACTGTATACACTACCTTAGATGGACGACCATTGACCGGGTCAGAGAGGTGACCGCCGAGCATTAGTGGAGGACATACTGTATACACTACCTTAGATGGACGACCATTGACCGGGTCAGAGAGGTGACCGCCGAGCATTAGTGGAGGACATACTGTATACACTACCTTAGATGGACGACCATTGACCGGGTCAGAGAGGTGACCGCCGAGCATTAGTGGAGGACATACTGTATACACTACCTTAGATGGACGACCATTGACCGGGTCAGAGAGGTGACCACCGAGCATTAGTGGAGGACATACTGTATACACTACCTTAGATGGACGACCATTGACCGGGTCAGAGAGGTGACCGCGAGCATTAGTGGAGGACATACTGTATACACTACCTTAGACGGACGACCATTGACCGGGTCAGAGAGGTGACCGCCGAGCATTAGTGGAGGACATACTGTATACACTACCTTAGACGGACGACCATTGACCGGGTCAGAGAGGTGACCACCGAGCATTAGTGGAGGACATACTGTATACACTACCTTAGATGGACGACCATTGACCGGGTCAGAGAGGTGACCACTGAGCATTAGTGGAGGACATACTGTATACACTACCTTAGATGGACGACCATTGACCGGGTCAGAGAGGTGACCACCGAGCATTAGTGGAGGACATACTGTATACACTACCTTAGACGGACGACCATTGACCGGGTCAGAGAGGTGACCGCCGAGCATTAGTGGAGGACATACTGTATACACTACCTTAGATGGACGACCATTGACCGGGTCAGAGAGGTGACCACCGAGCATTAGTGGAGGACATACTGTATACACTACCTTAGATGGACGACCATTGACCGGGTCAGAGAGGTGACCACTGAGCATTAGTGGAGGGCATACTGTATACACTACCTTAGACGGACGACCATTGACCGGGTCAGAGAGGTGACCGCCGAGCATTAGTGGAGGACATACTGTATACACTACCTTAGACGGACGACCATTGACCGGGTCAGAGAGGTGACCGCCGAGCATTAGTGGAGGACATACTGTATACACTACCTTAGATGGACGACCATTGACCGGGTCAGAGAGGTGACCGCCGAGCATTAGTGGAGGACATACTGTATACACTACCTTAGACGGACGACCATTGACCGGGTCAGAGAGGTGACCACCGAGCATTAGTGGAGGACATACTGTATACACTACCTTAGATGGACGACCATTGACCGGGTGAGAGAGGTGACCGCCGAGCATTAGTGGAGGGCATACTGTATACACTACTCCATCTTCATACATACAACACTTAATTAATTACCATAATAAATTATTGTTATATCTCAATTATGTTGGAGAATCTTGTTTACTAATCCAGTCTATGATGTATGTGATGTCATAGTAAATATTCCTTCATTTAAAAAACTGCTATGAACATCAACATGATTCTGTAAACCTGAGTTTATAATAAAAACACAACAACCTTGACTGAAAATATTTTAGTTGTGTATTTTGTGCATTTTATTACATCCCTTTATTGGACATTAATTTATTCCAAGTAACCTCCCTTTGTTCCTGATCTGTATAACACACAGCTGTATCAGATAGAGGGTTGTGTGTCTAACCTGTATAACACACAGCTGTATCATTGATAGTGGTAGAGGGTTGTGTGTGTGACCTGTATAACACACAGCTGTATCATTGATAGTGGTAGAGGGTTGTGTGTGTGACCTGTATAACACACAGCTGTATCATTGTTAGTGGTAGAGGGTTGTGTGTGTGACCTGTATAACACACAGCTGTATCATTGATAGTGGTAGAGGGTTGTGTGTGTGACCTGTATAACACACAGCTGTATCATTGTTAGTGGTAGAGGGTTGTGTGTGTGACCTGTATAACACAGCTGTATCATTGGTAGTGGTAGAGGGTTGTGTATGTGACTGTATAACACAGCTGTATCATTGATAGTGATAGAGGGTTGTGTGTCTAACCTGTATAACACACAGCTGTATCATTGATAGTAGTAGAGGATTGTGTGTGTGACCTGTATAACACACAGCTGTATCATTGATAGTGGTAGAGGGTTGTGTGTGTGACCTGTATAACACAGCTGTATCATTGATAGTGATAGAGGGTTGTGTGTCTAACCTGTATAACACACAGCTGTATCATTGATAGTAGTAGAGGATTGTGTGTGTGACCTGTATAACACACAGCTGTATCATTGATAGTGGTAGAGGGTTGTGTGTGTGACTGTATAACACAGCTGTATCATTGATAGTGGTAGATGGTCGTGTGTGTGACCTGTATAACACACAGCTGTATCATTGATAGTGGTAGAGGGTTGTGTATCTGACCTGTATAACACACAGCTGTATCATTGATAGTGGTAGAGGGTTGTGTGTGTGACCTGCATAACACACAGCTGTATCATTGATAGTGGTAGAGGGTTGTGTATCTGACCTGTATAACACACAGCTGTATCATTGATAGTGGTAGAGGGTTGTGTGTGTGACCTGTATAACACAGCTGTATCATTGATAGTGGTAGAGGGTTGTGTGTGTGACCTGTATAACACAGCTGTATCATTGATAGTGGTAGATGGTCGTGTGTGTGACCTGTATAACACACAGCTGTATCATTGATAGTGGTAGAGGGTTGTGTGTGTGACCTGTATAACACACAGCTGTATCATTGATAGTGGTAGAGGGTTGTGTGTGTAACCTGCATAACACACAGCTGTATCATTGATAGTGGTAGAGGGTTGTGTGTGTGACCTGCATAACACACAGCTGTATCATTGATAGTGGTAGAGGGTTGTGTATCTGACATGTATAACACACAGCTGTATCATGGATAGTGGTAGAGGGTTGTGTGTGTGACCTGTATAACACACAGCTGTATCATGGATCGTGGGAGAGGGTTGTGTGTGTGACTGTATAACACAGCTGTATCATGGATAGTGGTAGAGGGTTGTATGTGTGTGACTGCATAACACACAGCTGTATCATTGATAGTGGTAGAGGGTTGTGTGTGTGACCTGTATAACACACAGCTGTATCATTGATAGTGGTAGAGGGTTGTATGTGTGACCTGTATAACACACAGCTGTATCATTGATAGTGGTAGAGGGTTGTGTGTGTGACCTGTATAACACAGCTGTATCATTGATAGTGGTAGAGGGTTGTGTGTCTAACCTGTATAACACACAGCTGTATCATTGATAGTGGTAGAGGGTTGTGTATGTGACTGTATAACACAGCTGTATCATGGATAGTGATAGAGGGTTGTGTGTCTAATCTGTATAACACACAGCTGTATCATGGATAGTGGTAGAGGGTTGTGTGTGTGACCTGTATAACACACAGCTGTATCATTGATAGTGGTAGAGGGTTGTGTGTGTGACCTGTATAACACAGCTGTATCATTGATAGTGGTAGAGGGTTGTGTATGTGACTGTATAACACAGCTGTATCATTGATAGTGATAGAGGGTTGTGTGTCTAACCTGTATAACACACAGCTGTATCATTGATAGTAGTAGAGGATTGTGTGTGTGACCTGTATAACACACAGCTGTATCATTGATAGTGGTAGAGGGTTGTGTGTGTGACCTGTATAACACAGCTGTATCATTGATAGTGATAGAGGGTTGTGTGTCTAACCTGTATAACACACAGCTGTATCATTGATAGTAGTAGAGGATTGTGTGTGTGACCTGTATAACACACAGCTGTATCATTGATAGTGGTAGAGGGTTGTGTGTGTGACTGTATAACACAGCTGTATCATTGATAGTGGTAGATGGTCGTGTGTGTGACCTGTATAACACACAGCTGTATCATTGATAGTGGTAGAGGGTTGTGTATCTGACCTGTATAACACACAGCTGTATCATTGATAGTGGTAGAGGGTTGTGTGTGTGACCTGCATAACACACAGCTGTATCATTGATAGTGGTAGAGGGTTGTGTATCTGACCTGTATAACACACAGCTGTATCATTGATAGTGGTAGAGGGTTGTGTGTGTGACCTGTATAACACAGCTGTATCATTGATAGTGGTAGAGGGTTGTGTGTGTGACCTGTATAACACAGCTGTATCATTGATAGTGGTAGATGGTCGTGTGTGTGACCTGTATAACACACAGCTGTATCATTGATAGTGGTAGAGGGTTGTGTGTGTGACCTGTATAACACACAGCTGTATCATTGATAGTGGTAGAGGGTTGTGTGTGTAACCTGCATAACACACAGCTGTATCATTGATAGTGGTAGAGGGTTGTGTGTGTGACCTGCATAACACACAGCTGTATCATTGATAGTGGTAGAGGGTTGTGTATCTGACATGTATAACACACAGCTGTATCATGGATAGTGGTAGAGGGTTGTGTGTGTGACCTGTATAACACACAGCTGTATCATGGATCGTGGGAGAGGGTTGTGTGTGTGACTGTATAACACAGCTGTATCATGGATAGTGGTAGAGGGTTGTATGTGTGTGACTGCATAACACACAGCTGTATCATTGATAGTGGTAGAGGGTTGTGTGTGTGACATGTATAACACACAGCTGTATCATTGATAGTGGTAGAGGGTTGTATGTGTGACCTGTATAACACACAGCTGTATCATTGATAGTGGTAGAGGGTTGTGTGTGTGACCTGTATAACACAGCTGTATCATTGATAGTGGTAGAGGGTTGTGTGTCTAACCTGTATAACACACAGCTGTATCATTGATAGTGGTAGAGGGTTGTGTATGTGACTGTATAACACAGCTGTATCATGGATAGTGATAGAGGGTTGTGTGTCTAATCTGTATAACACACAGCTGTATCATGGATAGTGGTAGAGGGTTGTGTGTGTGACCTGTATAACACACAGCTGTATCATGGATAGTGGTAGAGGGTTGTGTGTGTGACCTGTATAACACACAGCTGTATCATTGATAGTGGTAGAGGGTTGTGTGTGTGACCTGTATAACACACAGCTGTATCATGGATAGTGGTAGAGGGTTGTGTGTGTGAACTGTATAACACACAGCTGTATCATTGATAGTGGTAGAGGGTTGTGTGTGTGACCTGTATAACACACAGCTGTATCATGGATAGTGGTAGAGGGTTGTGTGTGTGACCTGTATAACACACAGCTGTATCATTGATAGTGGTAGAGGGTTGTGTGTGTGACCTGTATAACACAGCTGTATCATTGATAGTGATAGAGGGTTGTGTGTCTAACCTGTATAACACACAGCTGTATCATTGATAGTGGTAGAGGGTTGTGTGTGTGACCTGTATAACACACAGCTGTATCATTGATAGTGGTAGAGGGTTGTATATCTGACCTGTATAACACACAGCTGTATCATTGATAGTGATAGAGGGTTGTGTGTGTGACCTGTATAACACACAGCTGTTTCATTGATAGTGGTAGAGGGTTGTGTGTGTGACTGTATAACACAGCTGTATCATGGATAGTGGTAGAGGGTTGTGTGTGTGACCTGTATAACACACAGCTGTATCATTGATAGTGGTAGAGGGTTGTGTGTGTGACCTGTATAACACACAGCTGTATCATTGATAGTGGTAGAGGGTTGTGTGTGTGACCTGTATAACACACAGCTGTATCATGGATAGTGGTAGAGGGTTGTGTGTGTGACTGTATAACACAGCTGTATCATGGATAGTGGTAGAGGGTTGTGTGTGTGACCTGTATAACACACAGCTGTATCATTGATAGTGGTAGAGGGTTGTGTGTGTGACTGTATAACACACAGCTGTATCATGGATAGTGGTAGAGGGTTGTGTGTGTGACTGTATAACACACAGCTGTATCATGGATAGTGGTAGAGGATTGTGTGTGTGACCTGTATAACACACAGCTATATCATGGATAGTGGTAGAGGGTTGTGTGTGTGACCTGTATAACACACAGCTATATCATGGATAGTGGTAGAGGGTTGTGTATGTGACCTGTATAACACACAGCTATATCATGGATAGTGGTAGAGGGTTGTGTGTGTGACCTGTATAACACACAGCTGTATCATGGATAGTGGTAGAGGGTTGTGTGTGTGACCTGTATAACACACAGCTATATCATGGATAGTGGTAGAGGGTTGTGTGTGTGACCTGTATAACACAGCTGTATCATGGATAGTGGTAGAGGGTTGTGTGTGTGACCTGTATAACACACAGCTATATCATGGATAGTGGTAGAGGGTTGTGTGTGTGATCTGTATAACACACAGATTTAACAATGTACGTTCCTTTAGTCTACTGAGTAAATAAAATCACATTGCAAACAACATAGATCCAGATGCCGCGTCTGATCAGGATCTATAGGATCTATGTTGTTTGCTATTCAGCCAAGTGTTTTAGCTCCATTATCCGAATAGCAAACAGCATAGAGCCAGTGCAAAAGTGATTTTATCAGCCGCTAGCGTGCAAAGGGTTAGGCTATACATAGACCTACCAGTGGGTCGGTTGTTTTCTCCAGATGGACTAGCTTGACACTGACTCCGCCATCAGGAAGATTTGGAATGTTGAAATCATCAGGTGGTTCTTCATCGTTAGCAGACTGGATGTCTCGCCTTGCCACCGAATCGTGAGTCAAAAACAAACTCTGTAATAGACAACGTCGTAGATGTATATAGGTCATAGAGGGCCAAACAACGTCATAGATGTATATAGGTCATAGAGGGCCGGACAACGTCATAGATGTACATAGGTCATAAAGGGCCAGACAACGTCATAGATGTATATAGGTCATAAAGGGCCAGACAACGTCATAGATGTATAGAGGGCCAGACAACGTCATAGATGTATATAGGTCATAGAGGGCCAGACAACGTCATAGATGTACATAGCTCATAGAGGGCCAGACAACGTCATAGATGTATATAGGTCATAGAGGGCCAGCCAATGTCGGATGTACATAAGGTAATAGAGGGCCACACACATATTACATATAACACCCACATATTACATATAACACCCACATATTACATATAACACCCACATATTACATAGAACACCCACATATTACATAGAACACCCACATATTACATATAACACCCACATATTACATAGAACACCCATATATTACATAGAACACCCATATATTACATAGAACACCCACATATTACATATAACACCCACATATTACATAGAACACCCACATATTACATAGAACACCCATATATTACATAGAACACCCATATATTACATAGAACACCCACATATTACATAGAACACCCACATATTACATAGAACACCCATATATTACATAGAACACCCACATATTACATAGAACACCCATATATTACATAGAACACCCATATATTACATAGAACACCCATATATTACATAGAACACCCACATATTACATAGAACACCCATATATTACATAGAACACCCATATATTACATAGAACACCCATATATTACATAGAACACCCACATATTACATAGAACACCCACATATTACATAGAACACCCATATATTACATATAACACCTATATATTACATATAACACCCACATATTACATAGAACACCCATATATTACATAGAACACCCATATATTACATAGAACACCCACAGATTACAAAAGTAACAATCAATATCATTCATATAATATTCTCTTTTAACCTATTAAAAAGATTAGCACACATTCTTCATTGTATATGTATAATTATGATTTTATTTCTTTTCCGCCATTTATAAAATCAATCCTATAAAACAGGCAAACACACCTATTTAAATTGGGCATAACAAACGACATACAGCATGTGAATCAGTCATTCGTATGTCATCTACAGGAGTCATAAACCCTACTGTATATTATCAATTATTTACATTATTACTGTGGTAAATATACCTGGCTGTGAATGTAGGTCAGCTAGAATATCTCTACAATGTATTGTTGCAAAACTGACAACATAAAAAATTTACCCGGCAATTGACTGTGACATTACAGATAGAGGGAGATATACATGTAGTTGACATTACAGATAGAGGGAGATATACATGTAGTTGACATTACAGATAGAGGGAGATATACATGTAGTTGACATTACAGATAGAGGGAGATATACATGTAGTTGACATTACAGATAGAGGGAGATATACATGTAGTTGACATTACAGATAGAGGGAGATATACATGTAGTTGACATTACAGATAGAGGGAGATATACATGTAGTTGACATTACAGATATCAGTCTTCCCGAAATCCGTAGGACCGCCTGACATGTCAGACAAAAAATCCTTCGGTCAGACAAAATATATTGAAAGTTTAAGTGCATTTTAATCATTTGTCTGACCAGTGTCAGACAAACTCTGGCAAAGTTTCATGAAGACTGAGATATAGGGAGATATACATGTAGTTGACATTATAAATATGGCGAGATCATTTGTTTAGATTTTGTTTGTTATAATTATTGTACAAATAAAAATTTAATATGTAATGAGTTCCATTTAATTAATCTGAGAATCATTGAACACATTAATCTGAGAATCATTGAACACATTGCAAACGATCTGTTTTCATAAACATACCACAAACCATACTGTATTCTCTTTCAATTGTCGTAATATTTGGGAAACAAAATAGTTTTAGAAAATGGATGTGTACGGACAACTTGTTTGCCAAGACGCAAACATTTAAACTTCCGATTGAATTCAAATTAGATCTAGGTAATTATTGAAATATAATGCTACAATTTTATCAAAATATACGCACGACCGATCGGGCAACCATCTGGCATTTCTTACTAGACATATCCATCTGACGTGCCCTAATGTGGAACCCCGACACATGAACGTTGCTCAGGTAACTTACTAGACATATCCATCTGACGTGCAATAATGTGGGACCCTGACACATGAACGTTGCTCAGGTGAGCTAACTTACTAGACATATCCATCTGACGTGCCCTAATGTGGAACCCTGACACATGAACGTTGCTCAGCTAACTTACTAGACATATCCATCTGACGTGCCCTAATGTGGAACCCTGACACATGAACGTTGCTCAGCTAACTTACTAGACATATCCATCTGACGTGCCCTAATGTGGAACCCTGACACATGAACGTTGCTCAGCTAACTTACTAGACATATCCATCTGACGTGCCCTAATGTGGAACCCTGACACATGAACGGCTCAGTTAACTTACTAGACATATCCATCTGACGTGCCCTAATGTGGAACCCTGACACATGAACGTTGCTCAGCTAACTTACTAGACATAACCATCTGACGTGCCCTAATGTGGAACCCTGACACATGAACGTTGCTCAGGTGAGCTAACTTACTAGACATATCCATCTGACGTGCCCTAATGTGGAACCCTGACACATGAACGTTGCTCAGGTGAGCTAACTTACTAGACATATCCATCTGACGTGCCCTAATGTGGAACCCTGACACATGAACGTTGCTCAGGTGAGCTAACTTACTAGACATATCCATCTGACGTGCCCTAATGTGGAACCCTGACACATGAACGTTGCTCAGGTGAGCTAACTTACTAGACATATCCATCTGACGTGCCCTAATGTGGAACCCTGACACATGAACGTTGCTCAGGTGAGCTAACTTACTAGACATATCCATCTGACGTGCCCTAATGTGGGACCCTGACACATGAACGTTGCTCAGGTGAGCTAACTTACTAGACATATCCATCTGACGTGCCCTAATGTGGGACCCTGACACATGAACGTTGCTCAGGTGAGCTAACTTACTAGACATATCCATCTGACGTGCCCTAATGTGGGACCCTGACACATGAACGTTGCTCAGGTGAGCTAACTTACTAGACATATCCATCTGACGTGCCCTAATGTGGGACCCTGACACATGAACGTTGCTCAGGTGAGCTAACTTACTAGACATATCCATCTGACGTGCCCTAATGTGGGACCCTGACACATGAACGTTGCTCAGGTGAGCTAACTTACTAGACATATCCATCTGACGTGCCCTAATGTGGGACCCTGACACATGAACGTTGCTCAGGTGAGCTAACTTACTAGACATATCCATCTGACGTGCCCTAATGTGGGACCCTGACACATGAACGTTGCTCAGGTGAGCTAACTTACTAGACATATCCATCTGACGTGCCCTAATGTGGAACCCTGACCCAACACATGAACGTTGCTCAGGTGAACTAAAAACACATGTAAATGAATGGTCGGCTGCTACGATTAATTTGAATTATAAATATTCTTTATTTTACCCAGCATACAGAGTTAATCTAAGTTGCTGAAGAGCATGGCAACATTTGCATAAGTTGCTAAGAAATGTTCAAATATTGATGTAGCAGGAGGCCTAACAGAAACTATTGGTTGACAAGCAGTGCTGAATATCATAACATTATTTGCAACACCCATCTCCATTGGGGAAATTCATTCCAGTTTTCCAAAACTGCCAATCATCTGCCTATACTTTCAGCGTTTGTTCTTGTATTATAGATTACTAACCTAGTAAGACATGTATGTAAGGTGTTTGGACAGTTTGGTATCTGTATTTAGAGGAAGTGGTCCAGTGGTAACACAGTGGACGTGACGTGCAATCCAGGGATCGCAGGTTCAATCCACAATACTTGAAGACCATAAACTTTAAAGGCATAAAGTGACTAATCATGACTTCAGATGAGATTTTAACCCAAGACCATGTGTCAATGCTAAACACTGTGCACGTACAAGAACCAGAGAAGGTGGAACGTGGCTATCTCTCAATGCTAAACACTGTGCACGTACAAGAACCAGAGAAGGTGGAACGTGGCTATCTCTCAATGTTAAACACTGTGCACGTACAAGAACCAGAGAAGATGGAACGTGGCTATCTCTCAATGCTAAACACTGTGCATGTACAAGAACCAGAGAAGGTGGAACGTGGCTATCTCTCAATGCTAAACACTGTGCATGTACAAGAACCAGAGAAGGTGGAACGTGGCTATCTCTCAATGTTAAACACTGCATGTACAAGAACCAGAGAAGGTGGAACGTGGCTATCTCTCAATGTTAAACACTGCATGTACAAGAACCAGAGAAGGTGGAACGTGGCTATCTCTCAATGCTAAACACTGTGCATGTACAAGAACCAGAGAAGGTGGAACGTGGCTATCTCTCAATGTTAAACACTGCATGTACAAGAACCAGAGAAGGTGGAACGTGGCTATCTCTCAATGCTAAACACTGCGCATGTACAAGAACCAGAGAAGGTGGAACGTGGCTATCTCTTTATATCATGGACTATCCTAAAAACACAACACAAGAGTGCCCATTCTAGGACATGCGATCCTGTGATTCATGCTAACTATCTAAAGATCTGTTTTTAAATCAAGTGTGGGATTTAATCCCACATAAATTATAGAGAACTACATAAAATAAAGTTTATCGATGTCCAGACCAACGGGTTTGACAGCGGTTTGTTTACAGTACAAGGTGCTTCTCTTGCTGTTAATAGCTAAAGGTGGAATACACAATATGAGTCATGCCAAATTTAGACTAAATATTATTTCCCAATATTAAAAAAATCGTCAAAATAATTATTATTTTCATGTTTAAACTTTAAAGCCAATATTTAAAACCAGAAATATTATAGAGTGATTATAAATTATTAGCAAATGCCCAAAAATAAGACTTATTACTAATAATTTTTACTTATTTCTTAATTCGTTATCAAATAATGTTATTTCTGCCCAATGGATGTTATAATTTGTCTTCATAACTATCAATATGTCTCCCAAAATGAGGAGGATAATGGCTTTCTGCATGCCATTGCCTGACACAGACACTAAGGTTCCTACAGACTCTACTGACAGTGACACTAGTATCAAGGTATCTGAATCTGAGGTCACAGACTGCATGCCATTGCCTGACACAGACATTCCGGTTCCTACAGACTCTACTGACAGTGACACTAGTATGTATCAAGGTATCTGAATCTGTAGTCACAGACTGCATGCCATTGCCTGACACAGACATTCCAGTTCCTACAGACTCTACTGACAGTGACACTAGTATCAAGGTATCTGAATCTGTAGTCACAGACTGCATGCCATTGCCTGACACAGACATTCCAGTTCCTACAGACTCTACTGACAGTGACACTAGTATCAAGGTATCTGAATCTGTAGTCACAGACTGCATGCCATTGCCTGACACAGACATTCCAGTTCCTACAGACTCTACTGACAGTGACACTAGTATCAAGGTATCTGTAGTCACAGACTGCATGCCATTGCCTGACACAGACACTAAGGTTCCTACAGACTTTACTGACAGTGACACTAGTATCAAGGTATCTGAATCTGTAGTCACAGACTGCATGCCATTGCCTGACACAGACATTCCGGTTCCTACAGACTCTACTGACAGTGACAATAGTATCATGGTATCTGAATCTGTAGTCACAGACTGCATGCCATTGCCTGACACAGACACTAAGGTTCCTACAGACTCTACTGACAGTGACACTAGTACCAAGGTATCTGAATCTGTAGTCACAGACTGCATGCCATTGCCTGACACAGACATTCCAGTTCCTACAGACTCTACTGACAGTGACACTAGTATCAAGGTATCTGAATCTGTAGTCACAGACTGCATGCCATTGCCTGACACAGACATTCCAGTTCCTACAGACTCTACTGACAGTGACACTAGTATCAAGGTATCTGAATCTGTAGTCACAGACTGCATGCCATTGCCTGACACAGACATTCCAGTTCCTACAGACTCTACTGACAGTGACACTAGTATCAAGGTATCTGTAGTCACAGACTGCATGCCATTGCCTGACACAGACACTAAGGTTCCTACAGACTCTACTGACAGTGACACTAGTATCAAGGTATCTGAATCTGTAGTCACAGACTGCATGCCATTGCCTGACACAGACACCAAGGTTCCTACAGACTCTACTGACAGTGACACTAGTATCAAGGTATCTGAATCTGTAGTCACAGACTGAATGCCATTGCCTGACACAGACATTCCGGTTCCTACAGACTCTACTGACAGTGACACTAGTATCAAGGTATCTGTAGTCACAGACTGCATGCCATTGCCTGACACAGACACCAAGGTTCCTACAGACTCTACTGACAGTGACACTAGTATCAAGGTATCTGTAGTCACAGACTGCATGCCATTGCCTGACACAGACACCAAGGTTCCTACAGACTCTACTGACAGTGACACTAGTATCAAGGTATCTGTAGTCACAGACTGCATGCCAGTGCCTGACACAGACACCAAGGTTCCTACAGACTCTACTGACAGTGACACTAGTATCAAGGTATCTGTAGTCACAGACTGCATGCCATTGCCTGACACAGACACCAAGGTTCCTACAGACTCTACTGACAGTGACACTAGTATCAAGGTATCAGAGTAGTACGAGCCATCTACTGTCACCACTAGTAGTGCCAGTAGAGTAGTACAAGGGATGTAAGGTATGGAATACAAGTTCTTAAATATTAATAATTTTAATAATATTGTCATTTTCTCCCATTTTTCGGAAAATGGACACTGCACAAACACTCACATATACACCTCTAGAGGTATCACCCCAAAGAATAAATGCTAAATAAATGCCCAATAAATTTGTACCCATTTTTTTTAAACAATATATTCTTACCTTCATATGAGGTTTGCATAAAATGCTGAGAAGTTGTTCTGAATACGGACTCTGCACTGAACACAACGCATCCACACTCTCCTGACTCGTCTCTCCGGAATTAGAACATGTACATTGCACAGGAGGATTCCGAGTTTTAACATCAAGCACTTTATGATGAACACTGACTGCATTTTGAAATTGTCTTTGCTCAAAGAAATTGGTTAAAAATTTCAGTTTTTCTTTCCCTTCTTTTGAGTTCACTTTGCCCTGTATATGCTGTAGTGTTGCTAGAACATGTTCATAACCTGCAATACATTACATAATATTTATTTCTGGTTTTTTTATATATATGTACACAAGGAAATAAACATTTTACCTATAAATTAACTCTTTACATGCTAGCAAGCGGTGAAAATAACGCGAAAATAACAGTGAAATATGTAGCGGTGAAAATAACGTGAAAATAACAGTGAAATATGTAGCGGTGAAAATAACGTGAAAATAACAGTGAAATATGTAGCGGTGAAAATAACGTGAAAATAACAGTGAAATATTTATTTTATGCCAATTGTTGAAATACAGTGAGATATAATCCATATCTCATCAGTGAGATATAATCCATATCTCATCAGTGAGATATAATCCATTTCTCATCAGTGAGATATAATCCATATCTCATCAGTGAGATATAATCCATATCTCATCAGTGAGATATAATCCATATCTCATCAGTGAGATATAATCCATATCTCATCAGTGAGATATAATCCATATCTCATCAGTGAGATATAATCCATATCTCACTGCCAGACTACTCTTTTATTATCTCCCTTCCCAATACACTATTCTTGCACTATTACTCTCCCTTTAAATGCTTAGACAACAACAAACAACAAATCAACCGTCTGCTATTGAATAATAATATATAAACAATTAATAGCTCTAACAAAATTTAAATAAATAAAAAATGGAATCTAACAATATTGTCACTGCAAATTGAAACAATAAATCCATTAAATATGTTCATTTATTTTTCCTCGATTCAACTTTACATTCAAGATGGTGGCAGATTTGTGTATCGACTTACAACGTATAGTCGTCAATGTATTCATCCGCGCAAAAACACAGCGGCCAGCTATTTTAATTTCTTCATTTTGTGTTTGTTTTTCACCAATTATCATAAAATAAAAAGAAAATTTGTTTGTTTTGAGTGAATATGGAATATATCTCACCTTGAAGTGAGAACATTTTCATATTTTCACTCGCGCTATGCGCTCGTGAAAATATTTTAAATGTTCTCACTTCTCAGTGAGATATACTCCATATTCACTCAAAACAAACAAATATCCTCTATGTAGCGGTGAAAATAACGTGAAAATAACAGTGAAATATATCATGGAATTTTATTAGAATTGTGTTTTGTAACATAACACATGTTATATAATTATATTCATGACATATTTCCAGAGTTTTCAGCTACAAATAAGAAAAACATGTTACTGACTTGTCGTCTGCTTTGAACTATTTCTAGCCTTTATTTTACCCAGCATGCAAAGAGTTAACAGCAATAGACTGAAGAGGCATTATTAGATTAGGTCACACACTGTTGGTATAACATGGTCTCAAGCACACAACATAGCTCTTACCCGCATTCCACAAATCGTCTCGATATGGTTAACATTTACAATGTATGCCACACAAATTGGTGACAGACATACAATTCCTATATTCCCCCTCTTCTCTGAACTAGTAATACGAGACATTTGTACATATATGTTACTTGTACACACAATGCAACCCAATACAACAGAACAGGAATCTTAAACGTCAGCATGCTGTAGACAAAATGACTAGATAACAAATGTATAATATCTTATTCTTCCTAGAAAGTAGGGCATGACATTTCATTTAAATTGTCCCATGTGGACCTCTAGCATGCTGTAGACGAGAAATGACTAGATAACAAATGTGTAATATCTTATTTTTCCTAGAAAGTAGGGCATGACATTTCATTTAAATCATCCCATCCACATTTTGTTATCTACCCATTTCTCACCTACAGCATGCTAGAGGTTATCTACCCATTTCTCGCCTACAGCATGCTAGAGGTTATCTGCCCATTTCTCGCCTACAGCATGCTAGAGGTTATCTGCCCATTTCTCGCCTACAGCATGCTAGAGGTTATCTGCCCATTTCTCACCTACAGCATGCTAGAGGTTATCTGCCCATTTCTCACCTACAGCATGCTAGAGGTTATCTGCCCATTTCTCACCTACAGCAGGCTAGAGGTTATCTGCCCATTTCTCACCTACAGCATGCTAGAGGTTATCTGCCCATTTCTCGCCTACAGCATGCTAGAGGTTATCTGCCCATTTCTCACCTACAGCAGGCTAGAGGTTATCTGCCCATTTCTCACCTACAGCATACTAGAGGTTATCTGCCCATTTCTCACCTACAGCAGGCTAGAGGTTATCTGCCCATTTCTCACCTACAGCATGCTAGAGGTTATCTGCCCATTTCTCGCCTACAGCATGCTAGAGGTTATCTGCACATTTCTCGCCTACAGCAGGCTAGAGGTTATCTGCCCATTTCTCGCCTACAGCATGCTAGAGGTTATCTGCCCATTTCTCGCCTACATCATGCTAGAGGTTATCTGCCCATTTCTCGCCTACAGCATGCTAGAGGTTATCTGCCCATTTCTCACCTACAGCATGCTAGAGGTTATCTGCCCATTTCTCGCCTACAGCATGCTAGAGGTTATCTGCCCATTTCTCGCCTACAGCATGCTAGAGGTTATCTGCCCATTTCTCGCCTACAGCATGCTAGAGGTTATCTGCCCATTTCTCGCCTACAGCATGCTAGAGGTTATCTGCCCATTTCTCACCTACAGCATGCTAGAGGTTATCTGCCCATTTCTCGCCTACAGCATGCTAGAGGTTATCTGCCCATTTCTTGCCTACAGCAGGCTAGAGGTTATCTGCCCATTTCTTGCCTACAGCAGGCTAGAGGTTATCTGCCCATTCCTCGCATACGCATGCTAGAGGTTATCTGCCCATTCCTCGCATACAGCAGGCTAGAGGTTATCTGCCCATTTCTCGCCTACAGCAGGCTAGAGGTTATCTGCCCATTTCTTGCCTACAGCAGGCTAGAGGTTATCTGCCCATTCCTCGCCTACAGCAGGCTAGAGGTTATCTGCCCATTTCTCGCCTACAGCAGGCTAGAGGTTATCTGCCCATTCCTCGCCTACAGCAGGCTAGAGGTTATCTGCCCATTCCTCGCCTACAGCAGGCTAGAGGTTATCTGCCCATTTCTCACCTACAGCAGGCTAGAGGTTATCTGCCCATTTCTTGCCTACAGCATGCTTGAGGTAATTGCAGATACAGTGAGGCTTTGTATCCATAAACATTATATTTCTCAATTTCAAACACCGTCTTTACTACCTTTTACAGTTTCGCTAAATAATATAACATTCTGGGCAACACTCGGCAACTGTCCACGATCCAATCCATTATCTCGTGCTGAACACACAATTTATCCATAATTGGCATTTGTTGGGAAAGTGAGGTCATGTATGCTATACACAGCTGCTTGTGGACATATCTGTCTCAACTGTAATGTGTAGTGTAAGCATTTCTCAATTTAGCCAGTGCACGATACATTGAACACATTAATTGCCGATAAATGGAGGACCGCAACTTTAGAAAATGGAAGCAGTTAACACGCAGCATTTCGGTAACAATCATTTATATGAAAAGATAATGAGGGACATCGGTCAGTTACTGCCCCTGAATACTCCCTAAAAGTAGATAGGTCCTATTAAATGTTTTCCTCTGTTTTTATCGTTGTTTCCTTTGCACAACATGCTAACAATTTTATTCTACTATCGCTTCTTGTGATTATTAAATTACTATATCTCGACAGATCTCATACAGTATATACATTGGGTACTTATTTGTAAAAGAATGTTATCAGTGAATTAACATGATTTGGATAAAATGACAGTTATCATACCGCAACATCTGGTTAGGGAACAACAGTAAAAACAAAGGATTCTAACTAAAAGGACCTATTCACATTTTGGAATAAATCAGACTTTATCTGCCAAGGGAGGTAATAGAAAATTAGAGCCTCTCACTGGTAGATTTATTCAATGCTGTATGAAATTTAATTATTAAAATACATGTATCTTCCAACACAATGTGCCTACAATGTAATTAAATGCATATAAAAACCTAGTAAAATCTGCTGAAACTTGATCTACATGAATCACTGAAGGTAATGAATACCCCAGCCACAGGTTAGATACATGGCCGATAAACTGTTCGACATACTAGTTAGTACATGTATGATGGTTTAATGATGTCAGACATACTAGTTAGTACATGTATTGATGGTTTAATGATGGCAGACATACTAGTTAGTACATGTATTGATGGTTTAATGATGTCAGACATACTAGTTAGTACATGTATTGATGGTTTAATGATGGCAGACATACTAGTTAGTACATGTATTGATGGTTTAATGATGTCAGACATACTAGTTAGTACATGTATTGATGGTTTAATGATGGCAGACATACTAGTTAATACATGTATTGATGGTTTAATGATGGCAGACATACTAGTTAGTACATGTATTGATGGTTTAATGATGGCAGACATACTAGTTAGTACATGTATTGATGGTTTAATGATGTCCTGTAGACATACTAGTTAGTACATGTATTGATGGTTTAATGATGTCAGACATACTAGTTAGTACATGTATTGATGGTTTAATGATGTCAGACATACTAGTTAGTACATGTATTGATGGTTTAATGATGGCAGACATACTAGTTAGTACATGTATTGATGGTTTAATGATGGCAGACATACTAGTTAGTACATGCATTGATGGTTTAATGATGTCAGACATACTAGTTAGTACATGTATTGATGGTTTAATGATGTCCTGTAGACATACTAGTTGTACATGTATTGATGGTTTAATGATGGCAGACATACTAGTTAGTACATGTATTGAGGGTTTAATGATGTCCTGTAGACATACTAGTTAGTACATGTATTGAGGGTTTAATGATGTCCTGTAGACATACTAGTTAGTACATGTATTGATGGTTTAATGATGGCAGACATACTAGTTAGTACATGTATTGATGGTTTAATGATGTCAGACATACTAGTTAGTACATGTATTGATGGTTTAATGATGTCCTGTAGACATACTAGTTAGTACATGTATTGATGGTTTAATGATGTCAGACATACTAGTTAGTACATGTATTGATGGTTTAATGATGTCAGACATACTAGTTAGTACATGTATTGATGGTTTAATGATGGCAGACATACTAGTTAGTACATGCATTGATGGTTTAATGATGTCAGACATACTAGTTAGTACATGTATTGATGGTTTAATGATGTCCTGTAGACATACTAGTTAGTACATGTATTGATGGTTTAATGATGTCCTGTAGACATACTAGTTAGTACATGTATGATGGTTTAATGATGTCAGACATACTAGTTAGTACATGTATTGATGGTTTAATGATGTCCTGTAGACATACTAGTTAGTACATGTATTGATGGTTTAATGATGTCCTGTAGACATACTAGTTAGTACATGTATTGATGGTTTAATGATGTCCTGTAGACATACTAGTTAGTACATGTATTGATAGTTTAATGATGGCAGACATACTAGTTAGTACATGTATTGATGGTTTAATGATGGTAGACATACTAGTTAGTACATGTATTGATGGTTTAATGATGTCAGACATACTAGTTAGTACATGTATTGATGGTTTAATGATGGTAGACATACTAGTTAGTACATGTATTGATGGTTTAATGATGGTAGACATACTAGTTAGTACATGTATTGATGGTTTAATGATGGCAGACATACTAGTTAGTACATGTATTGATGGTTTAATGATGGTAGACATACTAGTTAGTACATGTATGATGGTTTAATGATGTCCTGTAGACATACTAGTTAGTACATGTATTGATGGTTTAATGATGTCCTGTAGACATACTAGTTAGTACATGTATGATGGTTTAATGATGTCCTGTAGACATACTAGTTAGTACATGTATTGATGGTTTAATGATGTCAGATATACTAGTTAGTACATGTATTGATGGTTTAATGATGTCCTGTAGACATACTAGTTAGTACATGTATTGATGGTTTAATGATGTCCTGTAGACATACTAGTTAGTACATGTATTGATGGTTTAATGATGGCAGACATACTAGTTAGTACATGTATTGATGGTTTAATGATGTCAGACATACTAGTTAGTACATGTATTGATGGTTTAATGATGGCAGACATACTAGTTAGTACATGTATTGATGGTTTAATGATGTCAGACATACTAGTTAGTACATGTATTGATGGTTTAATGATGTCAGACATACTAGTTAGTACATGTATTGATGGTTTAATGATGGCAGACATACTAGTTAGTACATGTATTGATGGTTTAATGATGTCAGACATACTAGTTAGTACATGTATTGATGGTTTAATGATGTCAGACATACTAGTTAGTACATGTATTGATGGTTTAATGATGGCAGACATACTAGTTAGTACATGTATTGATGGTTTAATGATGTCAGACATACTAGTTAGTACATGTATTGATGGTTTAATGATGTCAGACATACTAGTTAGTACATGTATTGATGGTTTAATGATGGCAGACATACTAGTTAGTACATGTATTGATGGTTTAATGATGGCAGACATGATGTTAGTACATGTATTGATGGTTTAATGATGTCAGACATACTAGTTAGTACATGCATTGATGGTTTAATGATGTCAGACATACTAGTTAGTACATGTATTGATGGTTTAATGATGTCAGACATACTAGTTAGTACATGTATTGATGGTTTAATGATGTCAGACATACTAGTTAGTACATGTATTGATGGTTTAATGATGGCAGACATACTAGTTAGTACATGTATTGATGGTTTAATGATGTCAGACATACTAGTTAGTACATGTATTGATGGTTTAATGATCATAAAGATAATTGACATGTGCTGATGTTGTGTAATATTGGATGATTGTTAGCAGTCTGTAAAGCATACCCAGATCAGAGTACGATGTATATTGTATAAGTGTTGTATAAGTGTGACATTGACTTAGAATCGATGTGGGGTGAAGTCTGCATGGTGTAGTTTGTCTTGATGAGGTGAACAATTGATGACAGTTTCATGCAAATATGTCGTGTCGTTTAGAAGATATGGATCAGACACAGAATGCTCAAGCTACACCCAAATGCTTGTGAGAAGTGAGAAAGCGTGCGATTGGGTCATCTAATGGTATGCTTGGGAGAAGTGAGAAAGCGTGCGATTGCATCATCTAATGGTATGCTTGGGAGAAGTGAGAAAGCGTGCGATTGCATCATCTAATGGTATGCTTGGGAGAAGTGAGGAAGCGTGCGATTGCATCATCTAATGGTATGCTTGGGAGAAGTGAGAAAGCGTGCGATTGCATCATCTAATGGTATGCTTGGGAGAAGTGAGAAAGCGTGCGATTGCATCATCTAATGGTATGCTTGGGAGAAGTGAGAAAGCGTGCGATTGCATCATCTAATGGTATGCTTGAGAGAAGTGAGAAAGTGTGCTATTGCATCATCTAATGGTATGCTTGGGAGAAGTGAGAAAGCGTGTGATTGCATCATCTAATGGTATGCTTGGGAGAAGTGAGAAAGCGTGCGATTGCATCATCTAATGGTATGCTTGGGAGAAGTGAGAAAGCGTGCGATTGCATCATCTAATGGTATGCTTGGGAGAAGTGAGAAGGCGTGTGATTGCATCATCTAATGGTATTGTTATAATAAATGTCAACATAATAGGGTTAAATTACACAATATGACAATTAAATACAATATTTGAATAGAAGGAGTGCTTTACAATGGCCAGTGTATCTTACTGGACAATATTGTGTCTGAAAATTGTAAAAAGATTAATTTTTAGGGAGAAGTGGTGCCACCAGGGTCAGGGTCACAAGGGCGACTATTTCGCCTATGTCGCCCTCTAGAATGAGCCCTTATGAATAGCCATTTGACACTCAAGCAGTGGTAGAGCTATGAATCGGTGGTAGATTTATGAATCGGTGGTAGATTTATGGATCGGTGGTAGAGTTATGGATCGGTGGTAGAGTTATGGATCGGTGGTAGAGTTATGGATCGGTGGTAGAGTTATGGATCGGTGGTAGAGTTCTGGATCGGTGGTAGAGCTATGGATCGGTGGTAGAGCTACATGTATGTATCGGTGGTAGAGTTCTGGATCGGTGGTAGAGTTATGGATCAGTGGTAGAGCTACATGTATGGATCGGTGGTAGAGCTATGGATTGGTGGTAGAGTTCTGGATCAGTGGTAAAGTTATGGATCGGTGGTAGAGTTATGGATCGGTGGTAGAGGTATGGATCGGTGGTAGAGTTATGGATCGGTGGTAGAGCTACATGAATGGATCGGTGGTAGAGCTATGGATCGGTGGTAGAGTTATGGATCGGTGGTAGAGTTATGGATCGGTGGTAGAGTTCTGGATTGGTGGTAGAGTTCTGGATCGGTGGTAGAGTTCTGGATCGGTGGTAGAGTTCTGGATCGGTGGTAGAGTTCTGGATCGGTGGTAGAGTTCTGGATCGGTGGTAGAGTTATGGATCGGTGGTAGAGTTATGGATCGGTGGTAGAGTTCTGGATCGGTGGTAGAGTTATGGATCGGTGGTAGAGCTATGGATCGGTGGTAGAGTTATGGATCGGTGGTAGAGTTATGGATCGGTGGTAGAGTTATGGATCGGTGGTAGAGTTATGGATCGGTGGTAGAGTTATGGATCGGTGGTAGAGCTACAGTGAATATGGATCAGTGGTAGAGTTATGGATCGGTGGTAGAGTTATGGATCGGTGGTAGAGCTATGTATCGGTGGTAGAGCTATGGATCGGTGGTAGAGTTATGGATCGGTGGTAGAGTTATGGATCGGTGGTAGAGTTATGGATCGGTGGTAGAGTTCTGGATCGGTGGTAGAGTTATGGATCGGTGGTAGAGCTACATGTATGGATCAGTGGTAGAGTTATGGATCGGTGGTAGAGTTATGGATTGGTGGTAGAGTTATGGATCGGTGGTAGAGTTATGGATCGGTGGTAGAGTTATGGATCAGTGGTAGAGTTATGGATTGGTGGTAGAGTTATGGATCGGTGGTAGAGTTATGGATCGGTGGTAGAGCTACATGTATGGATCAGTGGTAGAGTTATGGATTGGTGGTAGAGTTATGGATCAGTGGTAGAGTTATGGATCAGTGGTAGAGTTATGGATCGGTGGTAGAGTTATGGATCGGTGGTAGAGCTACATGTATGGATCAGTGGTAGAGTTATGGATCGGTGGTAGAGTTATGGATCGGTGGTAGAGTTATGGATCGGTGGTAGAGCTACATGTATGGATCAGTGGTAGAGTTATGGATCAGTGGTAGAGTTATGGATTGGTGGTAGAGTTATGGATTGGTGGTAGAGTTATGGATCGGTGGTAGAGTTATGGATCGGTGGTAGAGTTATGGATCGGTGGTAGAGTTATGGATCAGTGGTAGAGTTATGGATTGGTGGTAGAGTTATGGATCGGTGGTAGAGTTATGGATCGGTGGTAGAGCTATGGATCAGTGGTAGAGTTATGGATCAGTGGTAGAGCTACATGTATGGATCGGATAAAGTCACTTGACGTAGATCTACAAGTGAGGTCCTGACAATTAATGAACATGGGTGCTGACTGTATGAGGTTAACTTTTAATACAAGTTCAATAAAAATGATTAGAATGATGCAATGTATGAACTGGACAAGAAACGGATGGATTGATGGACAGATGGACATGCGTGACTCCAATATAGTACTGGATACAATGCATAATAAATATTACGTATTTATCAATGAACATTTTACAAGTCTAAAAAATTGTCAGATTAGAGCAGTGGTTAGTGCGCTTGCTTCTCACCAATGCAACCCAGGTTCGATCCTCGGACAGGGAAGTATGTGAGATGGTACGTGGTTGCCAGACCGGACAGGTGGGTTTTCTCCGGGTACTCCGTTTTCCTGTCACACGAATGACCGCATATATGCTTTCATCCACGCCAACGAGAGTGTTAGAAATTGCTTCGCAATCGTTGTAAAATAAATTTATAAAGTTTAAACTTTATAAATTAACAATATGTCTGTCTATTCAACCAAAGTTCTGCTATTTATCATAATGGTGAAGGTTTTGTCAAACCATAAAACTGGAACATAATTAATTCTACATGAAAGCAAGTCATAATCATTCAGAATCATGTGCTTATAGCAATCATCTATTGGCAGCATTACAGGAAATGTGTCATCACTATGGATGTACATGTAGTGCTCAACGCTTGATGTAGTGCATGGAATATTGTAGATGTACATGTAGTGCATGGAATATTGTAGATGTACATGTAGTGCATGGAATATTGTACATGTAGTGCATGGAATATTGTAGATGTACATGTAGTGCATGGAATATTGTACATGTACATGTAGTGCTCAACGCTTGATGTAGTGCATGGAATATTGTACATGTAGTGCTCAACGCTTGATGTAGTGCATGGAATATTGTACATGTAGTGCATGGAATATTGTACATGTAGTGCATGGAATATTGTACATGTACATGTAGCAGGGACCAGTTTAGGGGGCGACGTGGGCGATAATGTCGCCTCTTTTGGCTCCGTTTCGCCTTGGCGTTTGGAAATAGGGAAGTGCAAGTCGCCCTGCCGATTTTCGGCAAAATTTGGTTAATTTCCATCAAAATTCGCCGAGAAATCTATCATTTTCGCTTGATCGCGCTGGGAGCCGCCATGACACCTAGGATGGGAAATAACTCTGTCCGTCGTTTCGGCTACTTAAAATTTAACGTGAATTGCCATCTGTCTAAACATGCAAATTGACTGTACATTTTATGTTGTTTTTTTGTAATGCAATATTTAAAAACTGCAGACTAATTTCGCGATCAGCAAATTGTTAGTGCCGTTTTTCTTGTGCACAGAAAATCAATATACTGCCCAGTGTTAACAGACAGCATTTGTGCTAAATATAGACACGCGTGTCTTTCATCATGCTATCAAAACATGATCGCGTCTCTTATCAGATTACACGCGAAGGCCACACAGGTCATTAGCTGCAGGGGAGAGTAATGTTTATCACAGGTAGTTTGATCGGACCAATGGCACACACAAAACTTAGCAATATAAACAATATATAGTTTGTGGGGTAAACAAATGTTTATATTGCTCCGATCAAACTACCTGTGATAAACATTACTCTCCGGTAAGCGCTTATAGGATTAAATTGGTGCCTATTGTGTATTTAATCGGGTCTCGCTTGATTATGCACTACTGTCCGAATACCGTAATTACCCGACATGTTATGTTTTGTGGACCGATAATTTTTATTTATTTTAATGAGGTTTAGTAATAAACATGAGTATGGTATTTATCATTTATACTAAATAAAATATTGTTCAACCATTGCTTGTATTTTCTTTCATATTTCTAAAAAAAGAGTTGTTTCCCCTATATTCTATATTTATCTATTTCATATAGAATGTAGAGTAAAAAACTGTTTTTTACTAGCCACAGTTTTTTTACTCGCCCCTGGGTTTCATGATACATATAACAACTGAATTAGGCTCTATATATGTCATTAAATAATTTTATGCCAAATTAATTGACCATCTCCTGTGTTGTGTCAATTACTTTGTCATATCCTTATATAATTATAACATATAGCATAGTTCAGTTCCTGATTGACTTGCCTCACGACAACAAAACTTTCCAGTACTTGGCAAGTATTATAACTGTAAATTTGTGTTGTCGCGAGGAAATCAACACTTCTCCCTCACTTCTCTTTGAGTTGATGTGACTTCTCCCTATTTTGGCTGGAGGGAGAAGTCACGGAGGGAGAAGTGACTTCTCCCTAAAATTTGGACCAAAAATGAACCCTGATGTAGTGCATGGATCATTGTACATGTAGTGCATGGAATATTGTACATGTAGTGCATGGAATATTGTAGATGTACATGTAGTGCATGGAATATTGTAGATGTACATGTAGTGCATGGAATAGTGTACATGTAGTGCATGGAATATTGTACATGTACATGTAGTGCATGGAATATTGTACATGTACATGTAGTGCATGGAATATTGTACATGTAGTGCATGGAATATTGTACATGTACATGTAGTGCATGGAATATTGTACATGTACATGTAGTGCTCAACGCTTGATGTAGTGCATGGAATATTGTACATGTACATGTAGTGCTCAACGCTTGATGTAGTGCATGGAATATTGTACATGTACATGTAGTGCATGGAATATTGTAGATGTACATGTAGTGCATGGAATATTGTACATGTAGTGCATGGAATATTGTAGATGTACATGTAGTGCATGGAATATTGTAGATGTACATGTAGTGCATGGAATATTGTACATGTAGTGCATGGAATATTGTACATGTAGTGCATGGAATATTGTACATGTAGTGCATGGAATAGTGTACATGTAGTGCGTGGAATATTGTACATGTACACGTATGTAGTGCATGGAATATTGTACATGTAGTGCATGGAATATTGTACATGTACATGTAGTGCTCAACGCTTGATGTAGTGCATGGAATATTGTACATGTACATGTAGTGCTCAACGCTTGATGTATTGCATGGAATATTGTACATGTACATGTAGTGCATGGAATATTGTAGATGTACATGTAGTGCATGGAATATTGTACATGTAGTGCATGGAATATTGTAGATGTACATGTAGTGCTCAACACTTGATGTAGTGCATGGAATATTGTAGATGTACATGTAGTGCTCAACACTTGATGTAGTGCATGGAATATTGTAGATGTAGTGCATGGAATAGTGTAGATGTACATGTAGTGCATGGAATATTGTACATGTAGTGCTCAACACTTGATGTAGTGCATGGAATATTGTACATGTAGTGCATGGAATATTGTAGATGTACATGTAGTGCATGGAATATTGTACATGTACATGTAGTGCATGGAATATTGTACATGTAGTGCATGGAATATTGTACATGTAGTGCATGGAATATTGTAGATGTACATGTAGTGCATGGAATATTGTACATGTAGTGCATGGAATATTGTACATGTAGTGCATGGAATATTGTAGATGTACATGTAGTGCTCAACACTTGATGTAGTGCATGGAATATTGTAGATGTACATGTAGTGCTCAACACTTGATGTAGTGCATGGAATATTGTACATGTAGTGCATGGAATATTGTACATGTACATGTAGTGCATGGAATATTGTAGATGTACATGTAGTGCATGGAATATTGTACATGTAGTGCATGGAATATTGTACATGTAGTGCATGGAATATTGTACATGTAGTGCATGGAATATTGTACATGTACATGTAGTGCATGGAATATTGTAGATGTACATGTAGTGCATGGAATATTGTACATGTAGTGCATGGAATATTGTACATGTAGTGCATGGAATATTGTAGATGTACATGTAGTGCTCAACACTTGATGTAGTGCATGGAATATTGTAGATGTACATGTAGTGCTCAACACTTGATGTAGTGCATGGAATATTGTAGATGTACATGTAGTGCTCAACACTTGATGTAGTGCATGGAATATTGTAGATGTAGTGCATGGAATATTGTAGATGTACATGTAGTGCATGGAATATTGTACATGTAGTGCTCAACACTTGATGTAGTGCATGGAATATTGTACATGTAGTGCATGGAATATTGTAGATGTACATGTAGTGCATGGAATATTGTACATGTACATGTAGTGCATGGCATATTGTACATGTAGTGTATGGAATATTGTAGATGTACATGTAGTGCATGGAATATTGTACATATAGTGCATGGAATATTGTACATGTAGTGCATGGAATATTGTAGATGTACATGTAGTGCTCAACACTTGATGTAGTGCATGGAATATTGTAGATGTACATGTAGTGCTCAACACTTGATGTAGTGCATGTAATATTGTAGATGTACATGTAGTGCTCAACACTTGATGTAGTGCATGGAATATTGTAGATGTAGTGCATGGAATATTGTAGATGTACATGTAGTGCATGGAATATTGTACATGTAGTGCTCAACACTTGATGTAGTGCATGGAATATTGTACATGTAGTGCATGGAATATTGTAGATGTACATGTAGTGCATGGAATATTGTACATGTACTGTAGTGCATGGAATATTGTACATGTAGTGCATGGAATATTGTAGATGTACATGTAGTGCATGGAATATTGTACATGTAGTGCATGGAATATTGTACATGTAGTGCATGGAATATTGTACATGTAGTGCATGGAATATTGTAGATGTACATGTAGTGCTCAACACTTGATGTAGTGCATGGAATATTGTAGATGTACATGTAGTGCTCAACACTTGATGTAGTGCATGGAATATTGTAGATGTAGTGCATGGAATAGTGTAGATGTACATGTAGTGCATGGAATATTGTACATGTAGTGCATGGAATATTGTAGATGTACATGTAGTGCTCAACACTTGATGTAGTGCATGGAATATTGTAGATGTACATGTAGTGCTCAACACTTGATGTAGTGCATGGAATATTGTACATGTAGTGCATGGAATATTGTACATGTACATGTAGTGCATGGAATATTGTAGATGTAGTGCATGGAATATTGTACATGTAGTGCATGGAATATTGTACATGTAGTGCATGGAATATTGTACATGTAGTGCATGGAATATTGTACATGTACATGTAGTGCATGGAATATTGTACATGTACATGTAGTGCATGGAATATTGTACATGTAGTGCATGGAATATTGTACATGTAGTGCATGGAATATTGTAGATGTACATGTAGTGCTCAACACTTGATGTAGTGCATGGAATATTGTAGATGTACATGTAGTGCTCAACACTTGATGTAGTGCATGGAATATTGTAGATGTAGTGCATGTAATACTCTACATGATGTAGTGCATGGAATATTGTAGATGTAGTGCATGGAATATTGTACATGTAGTGCATGGAATATTGTACATGTAGTGCTCAACACTTGATGTAGTGCATGGAATATTGTACATGTAGTGCATGGAATATTGTAGATGTACATGTAGTGCATGGAATATTGTACATGTACATGTAGTGCATGGAATATTGTACATGTAGTGCATGGAATATTGTAGATGTACATGTAGTGCTGAATATTGATATAGTGCATGGAATATTGTACATGTAGTGCATGGAATATTGTAGATGTACATGTAGTGCATGGAATATTGTACATGTACATGTAGTGCATGGAATATTGTACATGTAGTGCATGGAATATTGTACATGTAGATGTAGTGCATGGAATATTGTAGATGTACATGTAGTGCATGGAATATTGTACATGTACATGTAGTGCTCAACACTTGATGTAGTGCATGGAATATTGTAGATGTAGTGCATGGAATATTGTAGATGTACATGTAGTGCATGGAATATTGTACATGTACATGTAGTGCTCAACACTTGATGTAGTGCATGGAATATTGTAGATGTAGTGCATGGAATATTGTAGATGTACATGTAGTGCATGGAATATTGTACATGTACATGTAGTGCTCAACACTTGATGTAGTGCATGGAATATTGTACATGTAGTGCATGGAATATTGTAGATGTACATGTAGTGCATGGAATATTGTACATGTACATGTAGTGCATGGAATATTGTACATGTAGTGCATGGAATATTGTAGATGTAGTGCATGGAATATTGTAGATGTACATGTAGTGCTCAACACTTGATGTAATGCATGGAATATTGTACATGTAGTGCATGGAATATTGTAGATGTACATGTAGTGCTCAACGCTTGAAGCAAACTCAATGATTTGATTGAACAAAGATACTTACTAATATTTTTCTTCATATAATCGCGACTGTTTTGCGTATGTCTTCCACTGACGTATCCCTCTTCAAACCCTCCGGAATCATCGTCATTATCCACATATGCTGTATTGTCAACACCTACTTGCTTCCTCTCCTTTTGTAGTGCCTTCATTTTATCCGATCGTCTTAATGACACACGTAAGAAATCTTGTTCTTTCACACGCTGTTCTTCGCGCTCATTCCGCTTACGAATTTCTTCCTGATGTCGTCGCATACGCTCCATTTGTTCGTCGCTGTGCGCAGCGTTTGATTGCACCTTCCCATTCATAGCACTTTCTTTTGTAGGTGTTGCACGAGGTGAAGAATGCGAAGACGGGAACCTGGGCGGAGTTTTCACTGCACCTTGAAAATTTTTGGGCACATCAATTGCCATTTCCCTATGTGGTCCTGTATCAAACTCCAGTGAACCGTGTATATTTTCGTCGTAACTATCGTCCATTTCAAATTTATTTATAGAATTCTGACTATTATTCATCCTCTCTGTCAGTAAGTTATCTATGAGAGGCGTCTCATTACTTGCATTTGTTCGTTTCCCCTTTTTCCCTTTTCCTTTCTTTCCCTCCTTCTCCTTGTACGTGTTCGTTTCCGACATCTCGATATGTCCATTGGTCATATGACCGGATTGAGTCATGTACGGCATCGAGGACTGTAACACTGCACGTTCTAATGAATGATCGGGTGAGCTAGTAATATTGTGCTGATCTTCTTCTGGGTTTTGATTGTCGAGCCCTACATGTTGGGTCATATCAATGGGTGTGAGCCGGTGGTTGTACAGTAGTTCCTCAAGACGGCGCTTTGCATCTTCTTCAACTGCGACTATGTAGGCATTTTGAACATCATCTGTAGGCACACTAACTGAAATGATAAATGCTTAAAGATTTAGAATGAATTTAATCAATAAACACAACAAGAATTGAACACAGCAGAGTGCCAAGGTGCTATTTCCAACCATACCATCAAAATTTCATTTTTCGCACAATTGGAAAATATTAAAGATGTGCGTTACACGCTCCTCCCATCAAGTGTTCATTTCGTTTTCATTAGAAGCTGTTGTCAGGCTAGCGCTCCACACTCTATGGATGTACATACATGTATAAGAATCATTAACTTTGCAATTTTCTCAAGAAGAATTTGATGCCCACAAAATCAGCGTATGCAACAAAGATGAAATAAATCATCTTTACTGTGAAAAGTTGATGCAACAAAACTGGAAAATCGATTGAAACGACTTTAGTTTAGCTGCAGTGAAACAACTTTAGTTTAGCTGCAGTGAAACGACTTTAGTTTACCTGCAGTTATAATTGATCTTTGTGTTCCAATGCGTCAACCTTTCACACAAATAGTCTTAAGATGACACATTTGTTGCATGGTGTGATATACATTGAAAACATTGTTTCTGAACAATGTCCTCACATTTTTACTTTTCCTTTATTGGATTGGAAGGACAAAAACTTCTGAATAATCTATTCATTTAAGTGCAAATCATAAATTAATAAATACACATATTGTCATATTAAAAATTTAATTTGAAGCTTAAAAACATCAACCAAGTCTATAAAGTTAACCTCGACTGTAACTAATTTTTGGCTGTGTCTACCTGTGGAGAGGATAACTGCGAGAGGTGTTGATGACATTTAGTGGACATATAGTGGACATATAGAGGGCTGGTCTTGCATGAGGTGATGGCCTGTTGGCAGGGCGGTCAGCAAAGTGTCCACTCACATTCACTTCTATAGTAAACTATATGTGCTTGTAATTCCAAAAGCAAGGTACACATATACCTCCAATGCAACACATATATGAAACCTCATATCACCTTTCAAATAAGCAACACCATGTGACCTTGAGGTTGACCTTTCAAGGTCAAATTAAGGTCACGTGAAATGAAGCATTTGTTCTTAGGTCCAATACCAGCACAGGGGGTTTGCATCTCCCCCGAGTGCTATCCACTAGCAACCCTTGCATGAAACAATCCTGAACCAAATATTATCATCAATTCCATTTTTTGGACAGAATACACTACATACTTTACAAGAACAGTTACACAATCAACATATACAACCTACTGTTGAACGCTTCAATGGCTTTAATCCAATTCATTCTGAAGCAAACATTACTTACAAACTTTGAAATCTTCTGCCAAAATATTAGTTTTTGACTATTCCAAACGCCAGTTGACATACTATAGTGGCACACATTAACCTTGGCATGTTACAACTAATCATAGAGATGTTAGTTTAGTGTATGCAAAGTTGTTTTAGCTCGATTGCGCACAAGCTCCTACAAAATTAATCAAACCACTCTCGAGACCTCATTATATGATGGAATCCATCGCCATGAGACGTGAATTGTCGACGGTCAGCATAGACGGGAACCAGGGTATGTCAGGCATGGACGGGAACCAGGGTATGTCAGGCATGGACGGGAACCAGGGTATGTCAGGCATGGACGGGAACCAGGGTATGTCAGGCATGGACGGGAACCAGGGTATGTCTCAGGCATGGACGGGAACCAGGGTATGTCAGGCATGGACGGGAACCAGGGTATGTCAGGCATGGACGGGAACCTGGGTAAGTCAGGCATGGACGGGAACCAGGGTATGTCAGGCATGGACGGGAACCAGGGTATGTCAGGCATGGACGGGAACCAGGGTATGTCAGGCATGGACGGGAACCAGGGTATGTCAGGCATGGACGGGAACCAGGGTATGTCAGGCATGGACGGGAACCAGGGTATGTCAGGCATGGACGGGAACCAGGGTATGTCAGGCATGGACGGGAACCAGGGTATGTCAGGCATGGACGGGAACCAGGGTATGTCAGGCATGGACGGGAACCAGGGTATGTCAGGCATGGACGGGAACCAGGGTATGTCAGGCATGGACGGGAACCAGGGTATGTCAGGCATGGACGGGAACCAGGGTATAGCTGCAAGCAAGTTGGAATGGTTCCTCACATGAAGAATTTGGTACTCAAGTGGGATTCAAACCTAATGGCGAGGGGCAAGTGATTTCCAGTCGACGATCGTAACAACTCGGTCACGGAGGCCCCATTGATCTTCCAGTGTGCTAAGATTTCATAAATAAAGACAATTTGTTGTATCAGGTTACAAAGAATGATATAATCAAGAAATATATGTCATATCGGTATCAGCATACATCTTTCCAGGTCTTGTGTTTAGTCCGTTCACATTAACATCCATCCCACATTTTGTCCAATATTAAAATAAAAGCTTTTTTGATCATACAGTAAGTAACCGTATATCATACACCAAGTGTAATCGTATATCATATACCAAGTGTAACCTTATATCATACACCAAGTGTAACCTTATATCATACAGTAAGTAACCGTATATCATACACCAAGTGTAACCGTATATCATACACCAAGTGTAACCTTATATCATACATCAAGTGTAACCGTATATCATACACCAAGTGTAACCTTATATCATACATCAAGTGTAACCGTATATCATACACCAAGTGTAACCGTATATCATACATCAAGTGTAACCGTATATCATACACCAAGTGTAACCTTATATCATACACCAAGTGTAACCTTATATCATACATCAAGTGTAACCGTATATCATACACCAAGTGTAACCTTATATCATACATCAAGTGTAACCGTATATCATACACCAAGTGTAACCGTATATCATACACCAAGTGTAACCGTATATCATACAGTAAGTAACCGTATATCATACACCAAGTGTAACCGTATATCATACACCAAGTGTAACCGTATATCATACACCAAGTGTAACCTTATATCATACAGTAAGTAACCGTATATCATACACCAAGTGTAACCGTATATCATACACCAAGTGTAACCGTATATCATACACCAAGTGTAACCGTATATCATACACCAAGTGTAACCGTATATCATACATCAAGTGTAACCGTATATCATACACCAAGTGTAACCGTATATCATACACCAAGTGTAACCTTATATCATACATCAAGTGTAACCGTATATCATACACCAAGTGTAACCTTATATCATACACCAAGTGTAACCGTATATCATACACCAAGTGTAACCTTATATCATACATCAAGTGTAACCGTATATCATACAGTAAGTAACCGTATATCATACACCAAGTGTAACCGTATATCATACACCAAGTGTAACCGTATATCATACACCAAGTGTAATCGTATATCATACACCAAGTGTAACCGCATATCATACACCAAGTGTAACCGTATATCATACACCAAGTGTAACCGTATATCATACACCAAGTGTAACCGCATATCATACACCAAGTGTAACCGCATATCATACACCAAGTGTAACCGCATATCATACACCAAGTGTAACCGTATATCTTCATGAAAAGCCTCATTATTAGTATTTTACTTTCACCTTAGCACAGTCGGCAGTCAGTGATGCGTAACATCGTAAATGCCTAACATTCACTCATACAGACATACATATTAGTGCAGTACCGTAGCCAGAGGCAAATTTCAACCGAGGCAATCTATGGGGGGTCCGGGTGCATGCTGGTTTCCCTCTGTCTGAATGTTTGTCTGCGCCACTTCTGTTGCCAATTGAAAAACACTGGAGCCAATTGAAAAATATTGGAGCCAACTAAAAGCCATATAGTTCACAAATAAATATTTGAAGCCATGTATTTGACAAAACATGTGCAAAAAAAAATGTGGGGCCAAATATTTTCGTCAATTCATAATATTTAGCGCCAATATTTGTATTTTGTCGCAAACAGCGGGAACCCTGGGCATGTTCCCCTTAAAAATTGTTGGGGTGTAGAAGTGATTTCCTGCGTTTTCTGATTTAATTAGTTTAGACGTATAATTATGTACTGACCTTTCAGCTCTCATTTTATTTATTTAATTTTAAATTTATTTTTTGCATGCTTTGGAAATATTAACCTCGGTGTGGCTACGGGCCTGTAGTGACCTTAAGATATATATAATGACAAGGATTTTATAGTCAGTGTCTTTCCAGCATATTTGCGACCGTAAGGCTAAATTTTAACCTGATGATAGCAATTAAGAGTTGACCGCTGCTACACGGTCAAGAACATACCAGTGCATGTCCTACAACTTGTCAAATATACACAGTCTAGCCTTAAGGCAGATAATCTACATAAATCAACAACTAATGAAAATTCAAAGCCATTAAAAAGACCTCCTTGAATGAGTAACCTACTGCTAATATACACAATCTTTTTCCATCTCTAACAATGTTTTTTCGGCAAAACAACAGAGTAGTTTTTAAACCTGAATTTATATTATATGCCTCCATTTAGCTTGAATTTATATTATATCTCTCCACTTAGCAGCTTGTATTTATATTATATCTCCCCACTTAGCTTGTATTTATATTATATCTCTCCACTTAGCAGCTTGTATTTATATTATATCTCTCCATTTAGCTTATATTTATATTATATCTCCCCACTTAGCAGCTTGTATTTATATTATATCTCACCATTTAGCTTGTATTTATATTATATCCCTCCACTTAGCTTGTATTTATATTATATCTCTCCACTTAGCTTGTATTTATATTATATCTCTCCACTTAGCAGCTTGTATTTATATTATATCTCTCCACTTAGCAGCTTGTATTTATATTATATCTCTCCATTTAGCTTGTATTTATATTATATCTCTCCACTTAGCAGCTTGTATTTATATTATATCTCTCCACTTAGCTTGTATTTATATTATATCTCTCCACAGCAGAATGTAAGCAAACTATGTAACTCTTCTCCCTTCCCTCTTCTTATCTCCACCTGTTAGATAACTCATTAAGCACAAGTGACAAGACAATAACCCATGATAAAATTACACTGATAAAACATTAACTCATTAACCATCAGAAACTGGTAAATACACTTTTATGTAAGATAAATCGCAAACAATCATTTATAGCCTCTAGCCCTCTCCAACTCCACCACAATAACGTCTTGGAAAGCTGGGGAGGTTTACTAGGCTTTATAACACCGAGCTGTACTGGAAGTGGCTGGCAATTAACACCGAGCTGTACCGGAAGTGGCTGGGATGTACCAGGCTTTATAACACCAAGCTGTACCGGAAGTGGCTGGGATGTACCAGGCTTTATAACACCAAGCTGTACTGGAAGTGGCTGGGATGTACCAGGCTTTATAACGCCAAGCTGTACTGGAAGTGCCAGGCAATTAACACCGAGCTGTACTGGAGGTGGCTGGGATGTACCAGGCTTTATAACACCGAGCTGTACTGGAAGTGCCAGGCAATTAACACCGAGCTGTACCGGAAGTGGCTGGGATGTACCAGGCTTTATAACACCAAGCTGTACCAGAAGTGGCTGGGATGTACCAGGCTATATAACACCAAGCTGTACTGGAAGTGGCTGGGATGTACCAGGCTTTATAACACCGAGCTGTATCGGAAGTGCCAGGCAATTAACACCGAGCTGTACTGGAGGTGGCTGGGATGTACCAGGCTTTATAACACTGAGCTGTACTGGAAATGGCTGGGATGTACCAGGCTTTATAACACAGAGCTGTACCGGAAGTGGCTGGGATGTACCAGGCTTTATAACACTGAGCTGTACTGGAAATGGCTGGGATGTACCCGGCTTTATAACACAGCTGTACCGGAAGTGGCTGGGATGTACCAGGCTTTATAACACAGAGCTGTACCGGAAGTGGCTGGGATGTACCTGGCTTTATAACACAGAGCTGTACTGGAAGTGGCTGGGGTGTACCAGGCTTTATAACACACAAGCTGTACCGGAAGTGACTGGGATGTACCAGGCTTTATAATACCGAGCTGTACCGGAAGTGACTGGGATGTACCAGGCTTTATAACACCAAGCTGTACTGGAAGTTGGGATGTACCAGGCTTTATAACACAGAGCTGTACCGGAAGTGGCTGGGATGTACCAGGCTTTATAAGGCTAAGCTGTACCGGAAGTGACTGGGATGTACCAGGCTTTATAACACCAAGCTGTACCGGAAATGGCTGGGAAGTGCCAGGCATTTAACACAGAGATGTACTGGAAGTGCCAGGCATTTAACACAGAGATGTACTGGAAATGGCTGGGATGTACAAGGCATTTAACACAGAGATGTACTAGAAGTGCCAGGCATTTAACACAGAGATGTACTGGAAGTGCCAGGCATTTAACACAGAGATGTACTGGAAGTGCCAGGCATTTAACACAGAGATGTACTGGAAGTGCCAGGCATTTAACACAGAGATGTACTGGAAGTGCCAGGCATTTAACACAGAGATGTACTGGAAGTGCCAGGCATTTAACACAAGAGATGTACTGGAAGTGGCTGGGATGTACCAGACTTTTAACATAGATTACTGGGGAAATATTTCTTCTCCCAGATGTGTGAAGAGACTCTAAATTGTATACATGTTAAGGCTATTCATTTTGCACAAGTCTCCTGTTACTCCCCAAGGGCGGTGAATAATGCAGAGATGGGGAGACAGGTTAACTTGTGTCTAAGCAGAATCTATGTAGAAGCTGTGCTCAGACAGTTCAGGTTTCGTGTTGGAAATGCTGCCCAATGTATTTCAATAAATTTTCATGATCATTTTCCCAGTACATGTAAATACAATTTGTTTTAGCAGCTGGCATAGAGTGATCCCGAGATGAACACCACATATAATGCATCAGTGATCCCTAGATGAACATCACATATAATGCATCAGTGATCCCGAGATGAACATCACATATAATGCATCAGTGATCCCGAGATGAACATCACATATAATGCATCAGTGATCCCTAGATGAACATCACATATAATGCATCAGTGATCCCTAGATGAACATCACATATAATGCATCAGTGATCCCTAGATGAACATCACATATAATGCATCAGTGATCCCGAGATGAACACCACATATAATGCATCAGTGATCCCGAGATGAACATCACATATAATGCATCAGTGATCCCGAGATGAACATCACATATAATGCATCAGTGATCCCGAGATGAACATCACATATAATGCATCAGTGATCCCGAGATGAACACCACATATAATACATCAGTGATCCCTAGATGAACATCACATATAATGCATCAGTGATCCCTAGATGAACATCACATATAATGCATCAGTGATCCCTAGATGAACATCACATATAATGCATCAGTGATCCCGAGATGAACACCACATATAATGCATCAGTGATCCCGAGATGAACATCACATATAATGCATCAGTGATCCCGAGATGAACATCACATATAATGCATCAGTGATCCCGAGATGAACATCACATATAATGCATCAGTGATCCCGAGATGAACACCACATATAATACATCAGTGATCCCGAGATGAACATCACATATAATGCATCAGTGATCCCGAGATGAACATCACATATAATGCATCAGTGATCCCGAGATGAACATCACATTTAATCCATCACAGACATGTCTGAATAGTACAGATATTTGTCTGCATGGACAAACAACTGACCATAAATAATCTACTTTACTCTATTCTGAACATCATTGATCAATGCCAACTTTGATTAAATAGAGGTCCCAAAACAGAAATATTCCAATTTCAGTTTAACGAACAAATTTATTAATAACTAGATGATGATGATTCAATTTCTTTACCCTCGCCGCCGGTAAACCATATGGGCGAGCAAACGTGCTTTCGCACCGTCGATTATTCGATGAAGTGTTGTGTCGTCGGTGTCTTGTAGAGTGGTGTAGATTGTAGGTTCCCGTGAAGATTTCGGTCCAAGATGATTAAGTTGCTCGATAATTATTCTTTGTTGGTTGTGTCTAAGTTGTTTAAGTCTAAGATGATTATGGTCTAGAAGATTATGGTGCTGGTGATTATGGTACTGGTGTCTCTCCACCTACATGTCCAAGGTGGTTATTTTCTCAGTTCTTTTTAGGGCCACATCCTCCACGATTAGTCGGCTCACAGCAGCAAAATGGTTCGGTTGTTCCGTTGTTGTCCACCCCGTTGACGCATCCGGGGTCGAGGTCGCATCCCTCCGTCTCCAACAGCTCGCCCGTAGTTGGAGACAGATAAAAGAGTTCGAGGCGACGAGTGCGCCATCCACGCGAAACGACTGCCGTCTTCTCCTACCCAGTCACTCGTCGCCTCTTCAGCGCCCCAGTATTAGCTGTCGCTGATCTAGGTAAGTGTAGTCACTCAAAAGAGTCGATGCGGGTCCTCGTCTGTATGCGTCAGCGGCGTGGATTGGTCACTTCGAAACAGGTGATCCAATTTCCTGCTGTGAGCTGTGCCTTGTTCCCGACGTGCACGGTGTGGAGGCACGAACAAGATTAATAACTAAAAATTGTTATGAAAAAATATATAGATAGAGCTGATACCAATTGGTCCTAGTATAACTAGTCCTAATTGGTTGTATTATAACTATATCTCATACTGATTGGTCCTAGCATAACTAGACCTGATTGGTTGTATTATAACTATATCTCATATCAATTGATCCTAGCATAGCTAGACCTGATTGGTTATATTATAACTACATCTCATACCGATTGGTTCTAGCATAACTAGTCCTGATTGGTTGTAGCATAACTAGATCTCATACTAATTAGTCCTAGCATAACAGGGGAGCAGTGTTGTGGTGGTACAACTAGAGATGGGAGGAGGGGAGCAGGTAGCGGTACCACTAGAGATGGGAGGGGAGCAGGTAGCGGTACCACTAGAGATGGGAGGAGGGGAGTGGGTAGCGGTACCACTAGAGATGGGAGGAGGGGAGCGGGTAGCGGTACCACTAGAGATGGGAGGAGGGGAGCGGGTGGCGTACCACTAGAGATGGGAGGAGGGGAGCAGGTAGCGGTACCACTAGAGATGGAAGGAGGGGAGCAGGTAGCGGTACCACTAGAGATGGGAGGAGGGGAGCAGGTAGCGGTACCACTAGAGATGGGAGGAGGGGAGCAGGTGGCGTACCACTAGAGATGGGAGGAGGGGAGCGGGTGGTGTACCACTAGAGATGGGAGGAGGGGAGCGGGTGGCGTACCACTAGAGATGGGAGGAGGGGAGCGGGTAGAGGTACCACTAGAGATGGGAGGGGAGCAGGTGGCGTACCACTAGAGATGGGAGGAGGGGAGCGGGTGGCGGTACCACTAGAGATGGGAGGAGGGGAGCGGGTGGCGTACCACTAGAGATGGGAGCGGATGGTGTACCACTAGAGATGGGAGGAGGGGAGCGGGTGACGTACCACTAGAGATGGGAGGAGGGGAGCGGGTGGCGTACCACTAGAGATGGGAGGAGGGGAGCAGGTAGCGGTACCATTAGAGATGGGAGGAGGGGAGCAGGTAGCGGTACCACTAGAGATGGGAGGAGGGGAGCGGGTAGAGGTACCACTAGAGATGGGAGGAGGGGAGCAGGTAGCGGTACCACTAGAGATGGGAGGAGGGGAGCAGGTAGCGTTACCACTAGAGATGGGAGGAGGGGAGCGGGTGGCGGTACCACTAGAGATGGGAGGAGGGGAGCAGGTAGAGGTACCACTAGAGATGGGAGGAGGGAGCGGGTAGCGGTACCACTAGAGATGGGAGGGGAGCAGGTAGCGGTACCACTAGAGATGGGAGGAGGGGAGCGGGTGGTGTACCACTAGAGATGGGAGGAGGGGAGCGGGTAGAGGTACCACTAGAGATGGGAGCGGGTGGTGTACCACTAGAGATGGGAGGAGGGGAGCGGGTGGCGTACCACTAGAGACATATGACTACCCTATATTACTCACATGATAGAACAATGTTTGTTTCAATTAATATCTCAGGAACATAGGTGAGCAATCTGAGGATGCAAAATAATGTAAGAAAAATGTCTGGAAGCAACAGATCAATAACACAAGTATCCTTGCTGTATAACAGTTGTCTCTGTAAAAACCCCTGGGGAGATAGGCTACAGGAAGAAAATTAGTTTAAGACCAAATACTGAAGGACATTAGCTGATGGTTTGATGTCTGGTGGGATTACAGTCATGTTAATTAAACCATTCAACACCAAGTAACTCACATCCACTGCTACATGATAGTTTTAGACCAATAAATTAATAAGAAAATTACATTTGGACCAGTTTATTTATGAAAATGGGTAATTTTGTCTAAAAATAGTAATATTACTGGCAAAAAGTGCAGATCTTGATGAGACGGCTCGTCACGAAATATTCTAGCTACAATTTACAAATAAGAAAAACACATTAATGAATTATCCTCTGCTACACTTATTTGATCTCTTTACGGCTGTTATTTTACCCAGCATGCAGAGTTAAAACAAACTCATAATAATGTGCTCACTTAGTACCATCATGTAGTCAAACTCCTACCATCATGTAGTCAAACTTGTACCATCATGTAGTCAAACTCCTACCATCATGTAGTCAAACTTGTACCATCATGTAGTCAAACTCCTACCATCATGTAGTCAAACTCCTACCATCATGTAGTCAAACTCGTACCATCATGTAGTCAAACTCATACCATCATGTAGTCAAACTTGTACCATCATGTAGTCAAACTCCTACCATCATGTAGTCAAACTCCTACCATCATGTAGTCAAACTCCTACCATCATGTAGTCAAACTCCTACCATCATGTAGTCAAACTCCTACCATCATGTAGTCAAACTCCTACCATCATGTAGTCAAACTCCTACCATCATGTAGTCAAACATGTACCATCATGTAGTCAAACTTGTACCATCATGTAGTCAAACATGTACCATCATGTAGTCAAACTCCTACCATCATGTAGTCAAACTCCTACCATCATGTAGTCAAACTCCTACCATCATGTAGTCAAACTCCTACCATCATGTAGTCAAACTCCTACCATCATGTAGTCAAACTCCTACCATCATGTAGTCAAACTTGTACCATCATGTAGTCAAACTCCTACCATCATGTAGTCAAACTTGTACCATCATGTAGTCAAACTCGTACCATCATGTAGTCAAACTCCTACCATCATGTAGTCAAACTCGTACCATCATGTAGTCAAACTCCTACCATCATGTAGTCAAACTCCTACCATCATGTAGTCAAACTCCTACCATCATGTAGTCAAACTCCTACCATCATGTAGTCAAACTCCTACCATCATGTAGTCAAACTCGTACCATCATGTAGTCAAACTCCTACCATCATGTAGTCAAACTCCTACCATCATGTAGTCAAACTCCTACCATCATGTAGTCAAACTCATACCATCATGTAGTCAAACTCCTACCATCATGTAGTCAAACTCCTACCATCATGTAGTCAAACTTGTACCATCATGTAGTCAAACTCCTACCATCATGTAGTCAAACCTGTACCATCATGTAGTCAAACTCCTACCATCATGTAGTCAAACTCATACCATCATGTAGTCAAACTTGTACCATCATGTAGTCAAACTTGTACCATCATGTAGTCAAACTCGTACCATCATGTAGTCAAACTCAAAGAGACAACCAAAGGCAAAAAGTGGCCTCTTAGCAAGAGTTGTCTCTTAATACAGGCTAATGTGTTCCTTAACCCTTTCCTTCATAGAGATTTAGGTTAATATACTATTATATCTCCATACAAATGACAGCCATTTAACCCTTTCCTTCATAGAGATTTAGGTTAATATACTATTATATCTCCATACAAATGACAGCCATTTAACCCTTTCCGTCATAGAGATTTAGGTTAATATACTATTACATCTCCATACAAATGACAGCCATTTAACCCTTTCCTTCATAGAGATTTAGGTTAATATACTATTATATCTCCATACAAATGACAGCCATTTAGCTATTATACAGTGGATAAGTAGTCGCATCTACATAGATGTTATTGGGACTACATGAGATTCTGGCCTTTATTATGAACATTGGTTTGGCTACTAAATTGTCAATGTATGTCGTATTGGTAATGGCATCAAGAGGTTCTTCCATGAGGTAAAGGGTTAACAACATAATCAGGAACTTTGAAGCAGGTTTGAATGTATATCTGTATTTATTTGTAACTTTGAAGCAGGTTTGAATGTATATCTGTATTTATTTGTAACTTTGAAGCAGGTTTGAATGTATATCTGTATTTATTTGTAACTTTGAAGCAGGTTTGAATGTATATCTGTATTTATTTGTAACTTTGAAGCAGGTTTCACTGTATATCTGTATTTATTTCAGGTCTCCCTCCGCCCACATATTACCACTACATGGATAAGCAGAACAATTTATACAGCCAAATGATAGTTATTTGCCTGTGGCCATGCATAACAGCCATACCTACTTGCTGATAATGAAACCCTTGTCAATAACAACTTCTCTAGGAAAAAAATCCAATCTAAACGCATTTCACTTCCACGCCTGGGACAACTGTGAAACAAGCCATATTTGGCAGGTATCCAGTCCATATTCCCACTTGAGTATATCTATAAGCATTTTTCTCTCCTATTTCTCTGTAAATACAACATGGTATTACCAGACACGTATTCTATCTATTCTCTCCTGACACTATAGCTTGATTGAACTTCATGAATCGAGATAATAAAAGTTAATGTTTGAGCAATATCTTCAAGCCCAAATTAGACAACCTGTTTCCCTGAAGAGATGGTTGGTTGTTGGGTGAATATAATCACTCAGTTGGACACAACGGACCAAGAACATCCAGATGAGTGGGCTCACAGCAACACAACAATTGGGCCCACAACCAACCCACAGCATCATGACAAGTGAGCCCACAACCAAACCACAGCATCATGACAAGTGAGCCCACAACCAACCCACAGCATCATGACAAGTGAGCCCACAACCAACCCACAGCATCATGACAAGTGAGCCCACAACCAACCCACAGCATCAAGACAAGTGAGCCCACAACCAACCCACAGCATCATGACAAGTGAGCCCACAATCAACCCACAGCATCCAGACATGTGGGCCCACAACCAACCCACAGCATCAAGACAAGTGAGCCCACATCCAACCCACAGCATCATGACATGTGGGCCCACAACCAACCCACAGCCTCATGACAAGTCAGCCCACAACCAAACCACAGCATCCAGATATGTGAGCCCACAACCAAACCACAGCATCCAGATATGTGAGCCCACAACCAACCCACAGCATCATGATATGTGAGCCCACAACCAACCCACAGCATCATGACAAGTGAGCCCACAACCAACCCACAGCATCAAGACAAGTGAGCCCACATCCAACCCACAGCATCATGACATGTGGGCCCACAACCAACCCACAGCCTCATGACAAGTCAGCCCACAACCAAACCACAGCATCCAGATATGTGAGCCCACAACCAACCCACAGCATCCAGACATGTGAGCCCACAACCAACCCACATCATCATGATATGTGAGCCCACAACCAACCCACAGCATCCAGACAAGTGAGCCCACAACCAACAAGTGAGCTCTGGATTGAGGAGAGGTTAAACTCAACGAATCAGTTTTAAATATGATAAAATGCTTAGTAGGAGTTATCTTCTGGGACAATTATGGTTGGCCGAAGACGTAAAATGTGAGATCTGGTAGGTCTATTATGTTATATTTCGGGTTTTACGCCTGCATCAGCACCATTTTTGGGCTATATTGCCGGCGGGCAGTTTACCTAACAACACCTTTCCTGGACAGGCTGCAGCGGTTAACCAGTAATTGGGTGCACCAACCTCCGTAAGAAACTGCCAACTTTTTCATATAAATGAAACACGGTCTGAACGGGGCTCAAACCCGTGACCATCAGTGATGATAGATTACAGTGGTATACAAGTCAGCGACCTTAACCACTCGACCACGGAGGTGGACTGATCTGGTAGGTCTGCTTCAAAAGTGTGAGAACTGTTTTTATTTGGATTGGTATCAAGAAGGCAAGACGACAAATGGCATTGGCTAGTGGGAGAGGCTGCAGTTGCTATACCTCAGTTTAAAAGTTTGAACAGTTTGAGTAACAAAGCTGGTGGTTTACAGAATGGATGACTGCAACCCAGTATATACGTATAGTTTATTCAAGGTGTGCCTGCCTCAAGGCACTGAATGTAATAACTGTAGTGCATAGCAAGTTCATACCACTTTATACTGTCATGTAAATAATTGCATTGAACATAAAACAACTGGGGAATGTAACTTCACCTTGAACATAAACAACAGGGGAATGTAACCTCACTGTGAACATAAACAACAGGGCAATGTATACTTCACCTTGAACATAAACAACAGGGGAATGTAACTTCACCTTGAACATAAACAACAGGGGAATGTATACTTCACCTTGAACATAAACAACAGGGGAATGTATACTTCACCTTGAACATAAACAACAGGGGAATGTAACTTCACCTTGAACATAAACAACAGGAGAATGTAACCTCACCTTGAACATAAACAACAGGGAATGTAACTTCACCTTGAATGTAAACAACATGGAAATGTAACTTCACCTTGAATGTAAACAACATGGGAATATAACTTCACCTTGAACATAAACAACAGGAGAAAGTAACTTCACCTTGAACATAAACAACAGGGGAATGTAACTTCACCTCGAACATAAACAACAGGAGAAAGTAACTTCACCTTGAACATAAACAACAAGGGAATGTAACTTCACCTTGAACATAAACAACAGGGGAATGTAACTTCACCTTGAACATAAACAACAGGAGAATGTAAATTCACCGTGAACATAAACAACAGGAGAATGTAAATTCACCGTGAACATAAACAACAGGGGAATGTAACTTCACCTTGAACATAAACAACAGGGCAATGTAACTTCACCTTGAACATAAACAACAGGGCAATGTAACTACACCTTGAACATAAACAACAGGGCAATGTAACTTCACCTTGAACATAAACAACAGGAGAAAGTAAATTCACCATGAACATAAACAACAGGGGAATGTAACTTCACCTTGAACATAAACAACAGGAGAATGTAACCTCACCTTGAACATAAACAACAGGGAATGTAACTTCACCTTGAATGTAAACAACATGGACCAAACAGGAATGTAACTTCACCTGAACTAAACAAAGGAATGTAACTCACCTGACATAAACAACAGGAATGTAACTTCACCTTGAATAAACAACAGAATGTAACTTCACCTTGAACATAAACAACAGGGCAATGTAACTTCACCTTGAACATAAACAACAGGAGAAAGTAAATTCACCATGAACATAAACAACAGGGGAATGTAACTTCACCTTGAACATAAACAACAGGGGAATGTAACTTCACCGTGAACATAAACAACAGGGGAATGTAACTTCACCGTGAACATAAACAACAGGAGAAAGTAACTTCACCTTGAACATAAACAACAGGGGAATGTAACTTCACCTCGAACATAAACAACAGGAGAAAGTAACTTCACCTTGAACATAAACAACAGGGGAATGTAACTTCACCTTGAACATAAACAACAGGAGAAAGTAACTTCACCTTGAACATAAACAACAGGGGAATGTAACTTCACCTCGAACATAAACAACAGGAGAAAGTAACTTCACCTTGAACATAAACAACAGGAGAATGTAACTTCACCTTGAACATAAACAGGAGAATGTAAATTCACCGTGAACATAAACAACAGGGCAATGTAACTTCACCTTGAACATAAACAACAGGAGAAAGTAACTTCACCTTGAACATAAACAACAGGGCAATGTAACTTCACCTTGAACATAAACAACAGGAGAAAGTAACTTCACCATGAACATAAACAACAGGGGAATGTAACTTCACCGTGAACATAAACAACACTGGAATGTAACTTCACCTGGAACATAAACAACAGGGGAATGTAACTTCATCGTGAACATAAACAACAGGGGAATGTAACTTCACCTTGAACATAAACAACAGGGGAATGTAACTTCACCGTGAACATAAACTGCAGGGGAATGTAACTTCACCTTCAACATAAAACAGGGGAATGTAACTTCACCATGAACATAAACAACAGGGGAATGTAACTTCACCATGAACATAAACAACAGGAGAAAGTAACTTCACCTTGAACATAAACAACAGGGGAATGTAACTTCACCTTGAACATAAACAACAGGGGAATGTAACTTCACCTTGAACATAAACAACAGGGGAATGTAACTTCACCTTGAATATAAACAACAGGGGAATGTAACTTCACCTTGAACATAAACAACAGGGCAATGTAACTTCACCTTGAACATAAACAACAGGGGAATGTAACTTCACCTTGAACATAAACAACATTACCACAATAAAAAAACATAAGTTGGTGAGGATTCAGATCTGTCAGTGTTACATGTTTATTATTTGCACAACAAGTTCTCACAACTTCAGATTAATCACTCTCTAGTTTTGGTCAAACGAAATACCCACTTAGATCAACCAGGCATACAACTAGAACCATGCCCCCTTCCTTGATACATTAGTAACATTCCCAAGTTACATACCCTGCTCTTCTTCTTTTCTCCTTTTAACTCGTAAGTTAATCGACTTTGATCTGATGCACTGAAACAAATAAAAACATTTTAGCTGATCTGCATTTAATTTTATTTCATGAAATTGGTACGAAACGGATCGAGTATGAAACGGATCGAGTACGGTTCCACAACATTGTAAAACATGAATTTCTTAAATAAAGGGGACATATTCATTTCAATATCTATGAATTTTTTTAATTAAGCACAATTTTATGAATATGTAATATGTATAATTAGCGAAATCAACTAAAATTCCGAGTTATTATGGCGAGTGAAAGAGATTTTTGATCAGCTGTTTCCAAACTGGGACGAATCTGAAAATGTTTGTTCATAATGTAAGATAAGGACGTGAATACTCGGAAATACTATGAAAAGAAGTGATTTTCATAAAATATATTTAGTTACAATTGCAATAAATCATAACAACTCATTCACTGGCGTCGTATAATATGTGCTAGCCCCGGCATCAGTATGTTCAAAATGGACGCTCTTAGATTTACGACTGGAGTCACCGAGTTCAAAACAAAATGCGGGTAGCTTATAGTGTGTTCTGGAAAATGAGTTTAGTATCGACAATAAGATAAAAGCATGACCGTTTAACAAATATTCATTAAATCAGCAGAAAAGTCGTATGTTCATGTAAATTTGGCTCTAACTTATATACAGGAATATATCTAGGCTTATGGTTGTTGGCAAATTTTACAGACATCTTCGCTCATTGGCCTAAGCCGGAGTTAATTTTTAGATGGAATCCGCCCTCTCCGATCGCATTTGACAGACAGATTAGGATAATTACACTGTTGAGAAAATGTTTGATGACGCTTGACCGCTTATCGTCCCGGGTCAAAGTTGACCCACAACGCATTTTCACCAAGAGACAAACAAGCGTCTTTTACTGATATTCATGCGTCAAAACCCGGGAGATCGGGTCAAATGAACGCCCTGAACACTATTTTCTCTAATTCTGATAACCATTTTTAGGTCTGGTTGCACCAAAGACACACCTTGGCATAGAGGTAATTATATGGACGGGGGAAAAGTTACCTGTACGGAAAGTAAATGTACCATGCACAGGGTTGGCCGGGAAATACCGGGGGCGGGAAATACCGGTATTTCCCGCCCCGGGAAATAAGCCCAGAAGTGGGAAATACCGGGAAATAAGATTATGTGTCTTCCAAACACGTTTTTTGCTCATTTTTATGCATTGCTACCACTCTATAAGTGCTTAAACTATTTCGTCCCTGCCAGGGGTACTCATCAGGTGGCATCATTGGCAGCCACAACAGTTTTTTTTGGGTTTTATTGTTTTTTTTTATTTTATTGTTTTTTTTTTCATTTATTTTTTCGTTTTTCTTGTTGGAATGTTTCTTCAGCCAGTAGTCTGTCTTCACCAGTCGATTTCCTCGCTACCTCTCAGGAAGCAGTAGCATAGCACCAGCTTCGCTGCTTTCTCAACGCCCAGTCTGTTGCGTAGTTTCGTCTGTATGATGCCGAAGTTGGAGAACACACGTTCAATGGCGGCTGAACTTGCTGGCAGTACCATCAATTTCCTGGCGAGCTGACTGAAGTCTTTGGTGATCACGCCCGACCTCTCCACACATGACCACCATACAGCTGGCTTCGAGTTGTTGATGGAGGATTCCTGTTGTAGCACCTTAGGAATTGGCAGTGTCTCGGACATGTAGTTGAGGAGTTCGGGTACAAGTTCCGGCTTGGTCTCATGAAGAAGCTCCTGGGCACTGGTGACGTGTTGAAATTGTGTACAAACAAACAGTGTGGGTCATCTCAAATTATGATTCTGACTTCTTTAATAACTAATTGATTATTTTAATAATACAGCTATATTATGAACACATTTCAGGGATAATCCTAAAAACATTTGCATTTTGCCTACTACATTAAACATTTAAAATACCTCCAATAAATGTATGTATAAACTCCTTAAACTGTGTTTGTATACAATGTATATTAGAGTAATAATGAACAGTCTCAATAATGTTAGATCTCTAACATTTATATAAAGATTATAAGCAATGCGTAAATGCCACTATGAATGCCTGTATTTTTCGTCATATTCTTCAAAAGCAGTTCATTTTCATCCTGCACACATGATACTACAATCAGTACACCGGGTAATAGAAATTGTATGGTATATATACCTGTATTTACCACCAAAATCATCCAAATTCTTATTTCCCGGTATCCAAATTCTTATTTCCCGGTATTTCCCGGTATTTCCCGCCGTCCCGGGAAATACTCTTATTTCCCGGGAAATTGCCAACCCTGACCATGCATATTGACTCTTGAAAAATACAGCTTGACACTCTTTCACAGTCTATAGTGAATGCCCTGCAGCATTTCTACATTGTCATACAATAGTTCCTACAATGTATATCCTGCAAACCTTGACTAGATACGGTTTCACTATTTGCAGTCGTTCAAAAGTCTTCCCACTTCTCCCTAAATCATCTGGAGGGAGAAGTGACTTCTCCTAAAATTTTGAGTATAGCTTGAGTCATGTAGTTTAAATATTAAATTCAAAAGTAGATAAACATATTCTGCTATATTAATGTGTATTGAAAGAGTGGCATAGATAGATACAGTATTGGTGGTGGGGTTGATATTTTTCGCCTGGTCAGTCATATAAATTAATTTTTATACCAAGATCATTAATTGGGCCGTATCAAGTTTCTGATAATATCAACACCTGGGGAAGGGGGGCGTATTCCGTGTGAATATTGATTATCATTAATCCTATTAATTAGCATGTGACTTAATTAATGACACACTTGAATAGAAAGCCAGGCACTGCATTGTTGATAAAACTTTATAATATAATTGTCTACGGGTCACCGGAATGATAAACGTTTTATTTATAGTTTTAAAAAGTACGATATGCGTCTGATTTGACATATTTACTCAAGATTTAAACCGTCCTTACTTCAATTATGCCGAATCGACCCTTTATCACCTAAACGTAATAGTTAAAATCTGCATTCTTGTCGATATAACACAGAAACGGGACATTATATGCTCGCAATGTAAATGAGGCTACGGGAGCATTCGTGAATTGTTGGACATTTTCTTGTATAATCGTGACTGTTTGGCGATTTCCGAAAAGATTCTGTTTCTATTTTTAACGATCGTATCTTGCAGATAAGAGTTGTCGTTCTTCAATCAACACCCTAGAAAACACGGGTGTAATGAAGGTGGTGCTACGCCCGGAAATCGAGTTTCTTCAGACTGTCATTTTGCCAGAAGTTAGTGAAAATCTACAGACTGGAACCCAGGCTAGTGGATAGGGTGTGTTTTTATGCTAATTCTAGTTGAACGATGAACAATTTTTATGGGAAGTTAAGATTTAGGCTGAGCCTCTTGTGTCACAATCCAGTCTAATCTGGATTTTATTGTGTCGACCGAGTTTGCACAAATTACCCTATGCTGGCAGGTCATGCCAGGAATTCACAATTGTAATGAAAATTACTCTAATCTATCTATCTTCCTTTAATGTCGAACCCTCGTAGGGATGTACTTGTTTTTAACCATATTTGAACTGTAAATAGCTGTTTCGCTGAAGGATATACTCCCTCTGCGCATGTGTTAACTCTTACTAAGCAAAATCTTCAACGAGTTGAAGGAGGCTTATAAACGGCAGAAGGCATGTCGAACCCTCGTAGGGATTTAGAACCCTCGTAGGGATGTAGAACCCTCGTAGGGATGTAGGCATGTCGAACCCTCGTAGGGATGTAGGCATGTCGAACCCTCGTAGGGATGTAGGCATGTCGAACCCTCGTAGGGATGTAGGCATGTCGAACCCTCGTAGCGATGTAGGCATGTTACTCACTGACTTAGTCACTTGGCTAAATTAATTGACTTAAATAGTAATCTTTATCAGTGAATTAGATACTGACAACGATCCGAGGAGAAACTTTTTATCATTGTACAGTGTCAAATAAATAGAACCTAAATTTCATATGCAACAACATTAATTACATTCACCTGTTTTTCAACTTTTTATACAAAATATACCTGCGAAATTAGTTCCGATGCACACAAGTTTCGTGTTTATAAACATACTTACACAGTCCAGAAACAACACAAAATAATAAAATAACAGGTGTCTAGATGCTCTGTTATATGTTAATCCGGATAAACGACTTGATTTGATCAAAATCCAATCATGTTTACTGCAAATAAATCTGCCGAAGTTATGCCAAGTATTCAAAATGGCTACCAAATGTAGGGCACCTAAGTTGCCGCTTATGTATTTGAAACTATTATATTGTATCAAAGTACACAACGTATCAAATGTCTACAGAAGTAACTGAAACAGATTAAGTGAGGTAACTGAAACAGTGAATGTACTGAGGTAACTGAAACAGCAATGTGTATAGAGGTAACTGAAACAGCAACATGTACTGAGGTAACTGAAACAGCAATATGTACTGAGGTAACTGAAACAGCAACATGTACTGAGGTAACTGAAACAACAACATGTACTGAGGTAACTGAAACAACAACATGTACTGAGGTAACTGAAACAGCAATATGTACTGAGGTAACGGAAACAGCAACATGTACTGAGGTAGCTGAAACAGCAACACATACTGAGGTAACTGAAACAGCAACATGTACTGAGGTAACTGAAACAGCAATATGTACTGAGGTAACTGAAACAGCAACACATACTGAGGTAACTGAAACAGCAACATGTACTGAGGTAACTGAACCAGCAACATGTACAGAGGTAACTGAAACAGTAACATGTACTGAGGTAACTGAAACAGTAACATATACTGAGGTAACTGAAACAGTAACATGTACTGAGGTAACTGAAACAGTAACATGTACTGAGGTAACTGAAACAGCAACATGTACTGAGGTAACTGAAACAGCAACATGTACTGAGGTAACTGAAACAGCAACATGTACTGAGGTATCTGAAACAGCAACATGTACTGTAACTGAAACAGCAACATGTACTGAGGTAACTGAAACAGTAACATGTACTGAGGTAACTGAAACAGCAACATGTACTGAAGTAGCCGAAACAGCAACATGTACTGAGGTAACTGAAACAGCAACATGTACTGAGGTAACTGAAACAGTAACATGTACTGAGGTAACTGAAACAGCAACATGTACTGAAGTAGCTGAAACAGCAACATGTACTGAGGTAACTGAAACAGCAATGTGTACTGAGGTAACTTTCTATACAGCCTGTATATGGTCAAATCATGGTGTGTACATTTTACAGCCTCTGTATAACAGGTACCACAGACATCCTTATTCTGCTGCACACTGTAATACTTACCACAATCATCCAAGTTCTCCCTGTACACTGTAATACTTACCACAATCATCCATGTTCTCCCTGTACAATGTAATACTTACCACAATCACCCATGTTCTCTATGTACACTGCAATACTTACCACACTCATCCAAGTTCTCCCTGTACCCTGTAATACTTACCACAATCATCCATGTTCTCCCTGTACAATGTAATACTTACCACAATCACCCATGTTCTCTATGTACACTGCAATACTTACCACAATCATCCATGTTCTCTATGTACACTGTAATACTTACCACAATCATCCATGTTCTCCCTGTACAATGTAATACTTACCACAATCATCCATGTTCTCCCTGTACAATGTAATACTTACCACAATCACCCATGTTCTCTATGTACACTGCAATACTTACCACAATCATCCATGTTCTCTATGTACAATGTAATACTTACCACAATCACCCATGTTCTCCCTGTACACTGTAATACTTACCACAATCATCCATGTTCTCCCTGTACACTGTAATACTTACCACAATCATCCATGTTCTCTCTGTATACTGTAATACTTACCACAAACATCCATGTTCTCCCTGTACACTGTAATACTTACCACAACCATCCATGTTCTCCCTGTACACTGTAATACTTACCACAATCATCCATGTTCTCTCTGTACACTGTAATACTTACCACAACCATCCATGTTATCCATGTACACTGCAATACTTACCACAATCATCCATGTTCTCCCTGTACACTGTAATACTTACCACAATCATCCATGTTCTCCCTGTACAATGTAATACTTACCACAATCATCCATGTTCTCCCTGTACACTGTAATACTTACCACAATCATCCATGTTCTCTCTATATACTGTAATACTTACCACAAACATCCATGTTCTCCCTGTACACTGTAATACTTACCACAATCATCCATGTTCTCCCTGTACACTGTAATACTTACCACAATCATCCATGTTTTCTCTGTACACTGTAATACTTACCACAAACATCCATGTTCTCCCTGTACACTGTAATACTTACCACAATCATCCATGTTCTCTCTGTACACTGTAATACTTACCACAAACATCCATGTTCTCCATGTACACTGCAATACTTACCACAATCATCCATGTTCTCCCTGTACACTGTAATACTTACCACAATCATCCATGTTCTCCCTGTACACTGTAATACTTACCACAATCATCCATGTTCTCCCTGTACACTGTAATACTTACCACAATCATCCATGTTCTCCCTGTACACTGTAATACTTACCACAATCATCCATGTTCTCCCTGTACACTGTAATACTTACCACAATCATCCATGTTCTCCCTGTACACTGTAATACTTACCACAATCATCCATGTTCTCCCTGTACACTGTAATACTTACCACAATCATCCATGTTCTCCCTGTACACTGTAATACTTACCACAATCATCCATGTTCTCCCTGTACACTGTAATACTTACCACAATCATCCATGTTCTCCCTGTACACTGTAATACTTACCACAATCATCCATGTTCTCCCTGTACACTGTAATACTTACCACAATCATCCATGTTCTCCCTGTACACTGTAATACTTACCACAATCATCCATGTTCTCCCTGTACACTGTAATACTTACCACAATCATCCATGTTCTCTCTGTACAATGTAATACTTACCACAGTCATCCATGTTCTCCATGTACACTGTAATACTTACCACAATCATCCATGTTCTCCCTGTACACTGTAATACTTACCACAATCATCCATGTTCTCCCTGTACAATGTAATACTTACCACAAACATCCATGTTCTCCCTGTACACTGTAATACTTACCACAATCATCCATGTTCTCCCTGTACACTGTACTACTTACCACAACCATCCATGTTCTCCCTGTACAATGTAATACTTACCACAACCATCTATGCTCTCCCTGTACACTGTAATACTTACCACAATCATCCATGTTCTCCCTGTACAATGTAATACTTACCACAAACATCCATGTTCTCTCTGTACACTGTAATACTTACCACAAACATCCATGTTCTCCCTGTACACTGTAATACTTACCACAATCATCCATGTTCTCTTTGTACACTGTAATACTTACCACAATCATCCATGTTCTCCCTGTACACTGTAATACTTACCACAATCATCCATGTTCTCCCTGTACACTGTACTACTTACCACAATCATCCATGTTTTCTCTGTACACTGTAATACTTACCACAAACATCCATGTTCTCCCTGTACACTGTAATACTTACCACAATCATCCATGTTCTCCCTGTACACTGCAATACTTACCACAATCATCCATGTTTTCTCTGTACACTGTAATACTTACCACAAACATCCATGTTCTCCCTGTACACTGTAATACTTACCACAATCATCCATGTTCTCCCTGTACAATGTAATACTTACCACAATCATCCATGTTCTCCCTGTATACTGTAATACTTACCACAATCATCCATGTTCTCCCTGTACACTGTAATACTTACCACAATCATCCATGTTCTCCCTGTACACTGTAATACTTACCACAAACATCCATGTTCTCCCTGTACACTGTAATACTTACCACAATCATCCATGTTCTCCCTGTACAATGTAATACTTACCACAACCATCCATGTTCTCCCTGTACACTGCAATACTTACCACAATCATCCATGTTCTCCCTGTACACTGTAATACTTACCACAACCATCCATGTTCTCCCTGTACACTGTAATACTTACCACATTCATCCATGTTCTCCCTGTACACTGCAATACTTACCACAATCATCCATGTTCTCTTTGTACACTGTAATACTTACCACAATCATCCATGTTCTCCCTGTACACTGTAATACTTACCACAACCATCCAAGTTCTCCCTGTACACTGTAATACTTACCACAATCATCCATGTTCTCCCTGTACAATGTAATACTTACCACAAACATCCATGTTCTCCCTGTACACTGTAATACTTACCACAATCATCCATGTTCTCCCTGTACACTGTAATACTTACCACAAACATCCATGTTCTCCCTGTACACTGTAATACTTACCACAAACATCCATGTTCTCCCTGTACACTGTAATACTTACCACAAACATCCATGTTCTCCCTGTACACTGTAATACTTACCACAATCATCCATGTTCTCTCTGTACACTGTAATACTTACCACAAACATCCATGTTCTCCCTGTACACTGTAATACTTACCACAATCATCCATGTTCTCCCTGTACAATGTAATACTTACCACAAACATCCATGTTCTCCCTGTACACTGTAATACTTACCACAATCATCCATGTTCTCCCTGTACAATGTAATACTTACCACAAACATCCATGTTCTCCCTGTACACTGTAATACTTACCACAATCATCCATGTTCTCCCTGTACACTGTAATACTTACCACACACATCCATGTTCTCCCTGTACACTGTAATACTTACCACAAACATCCATGTTCTCCCTGTACACTGTAATACTTACCACAAACATCCATGTTCTCCCTGTACACTGTAATACTTACCACAATCATCCATGTTCTCTCTGTACACTGTAATACTTACCACAAACATCCATGTTCTCCCTGTACACTGTAATACTTACCACAATCATCCATGTTCTCCTTGTATACTGTAATACTTACCACAATCATCCATGTTCTCCCTGTACAATGTAATACTTACCACAAACATCCATGTTCTCCCTGTACACTGTAATACTTACCACAAACATCCATGTTCTCCCTGTATACTGTAATACTTAAGCTGGAAAAGTGTCGCCTACCTTATGGATGTATGCAATGACTTCTCCATGTGATGCATTCTCCAGACATTTGCCATTAACTTCAATAATTTCATCCCCGACCAGCAAGTCTGCCCTCTCTGCTGGTGAACCTATAAGTATACAATAAGACAAACAATTAAACATTACTTTAATACACATACATAACATTTCTAGAGCCCCTTGAGCATACCTCTCCTTCTAAAGTTGGTTACAATTTTAGTGAAGACATACCTCTCCCACATCTCCCCCATCTCCCTCCTCTCCCACCTATCTCATCTCTCCCACCTATCCCATATCTTCCTCCTCTCCCTCCTCTAACACCTCTCCCTCCTCTACCACCTATCCCATCTCTCACACCTCTCCCACCTGTATGACCTCTCCCTCATCTACCACCTCTCCCACATTTTCCTCCTCTCCCTTCTCTCCCACCTCTCCCTCCTCTACCACCTATCCCATCTCTTCCTCCTCTCCCACCTCTACCACCTCTCCCACCTATACCACCTCTACCACCTCTCCCACCTATACCACCTCTACCACATTTCCTACCTCTAACACCTCTCCCACTTCTACCATCTCTCCCACCTCTACCACCTCTCCCTCCTCTCCCATTTCTCCCATCTCTCCCTCCTCTCCCACCTATCCCATCTCTCCCACCTGTTACAACCTCTCCCACCTCTCCATCCTCTACCACCTCTCACACCACTCATTCCTCTCCCACCTCTCCCACCTGTCACATCTCTCCCACCTCTACCATTTCTACCACCTCTTCCTCTTCTCCCACCTCTCCTTCCTATCCAACCTCTCCCACCTGTCCCTCCTCTCCCACCTCTCCCACCACTCCTTCCTCTCCCACCTCTCCTAGCTATCACCACATCTCTCCCATCTCTACCACCTCTCCCTCCTCTACCATCTCTCCCTCCTCTACCACCTCTCCCTCATCTACCATCTCTACCACCTCTACCACCTCTCCCTCCGCTACCACCTATACGATCTCTCCCACATATACCACCTCTCCCACCTCTTCGTCCTCTACCACCTCTACCACATCTCCCTCCTCTACCACCTCGACCACATCCACCTCCTCTCCCTCCTCTACCACCTATCCCATCGCTACCATCTCTACAACCTATACCTCCTCTCCCACCTCTACCACCTCTCCCTCCTCTACCACCTATCCCATCGCTACCATCTCTACAACCTATACCTCCTCTCCCACCTGTACCACCTACCACACCTCTACCACCTCTCCCACCTCTACCACATCTACCACCTCTCCCTCCTCTACCACCTATCCCATCGCTACCATCTCTACAACCTATACCTCCTCTCCCACCTCTACCACCTCTTCCTCCTCTCCCACCTGTACCACCTACCACACCTCTACCACCTCTCCCACCTCTACCACATCTACCACCTCTCCCTCCTCTACAATCTCTCCCATCTCTACCACATCTACCAGCTCTATCACCTCTACCTCCTCTCCCACCTCTTCCTCCTCTACCATTTCTACCACTTCTACCACCTCTCCCACCTCTCCCACCTCTCCCTCCTCTACCCCCTATCCCATCTCTACCACTTCTACCACCTCTACCACTGTGCTAATCATTGTAAAGAAATGGGGGAAGATACCTCCCAGAAGAGGGAAAGAAACCTCAAGTCACTAGGAAAATGTTGTCCTTGTGTTATGTTGCTTTTTATCACTGGTCAAAATACGTATTTATCTCCCTTTATAATAAAATAATTATTAATAATAATTTGATAATTGTTATCAAAGATACATAACCCTTGTAGTATTGTATGACTCTCAACTCATATTTATCTCCCTTTTCAATAAACTAATTGCATAGTTATCAAAGATACATAACCCTTGCATTACTGTACGACTACTATCTACTCACATTTATCTCCCTTTACATTAAACTAATTACATTGTTATCAAAGATACATAACCCTTGTGTTATTGGATGCCTCTCTACTCACATTTATCCCCCTTATATTACTTCATGACTCAAATTATGGCAACAACAAACACCATCAATTTACACATACTTTATTAGGCACTGTTTATTGCCAACATATATTGCATTACACGGTACTATCTACATTATGGTGTACTATCTACATTATGGTGTACTATCTACATTATAGTGTACTATCATACATTATGGTGTACTATCTACATTATAGTGTACTATCATACATTATGGTGTACTATCTACATTATAGTGTACTATCATACATTATAGTGTACTATCTACATTATGGTGTACTATCTACATTATAGTGTAATATCATACATTATGGTGTACTATCTACATTATAGTGTACTATCATACATTATGGTGTACTATCTACATTATGGTGTACTATCTACATTATGGTGTACTATCTACATTATAGTGTACTATCATACATTATAGTGTACTATCATACATTATGGTGTACTATCATACATTATGGTGTACTATCTACATTATAGTGTACTATCATACATTATGGTGTACTATCTACATTATGGAGTACTATCTACATTATGGTGTACTATCTACATTATGTGTACTATCTACATTATGGTGTGCTATGTACATTATGGTGTACTATCTAAATTATGGTGTGCTATCTACATTATGGTGTACTATCTACATTATGGTGTACTATCTACATTATGTGTACTATCATACATTATGGTGTACTATCACACATTATGGTGTGCTATGTACATTATGGTGTACTATCTAAATTATGGTGTGCTATCTACATTATGGTGTACTATCTACATTATGGTGTACTATCTACATTATGGTGTACTATCTAAATTGTGGTGTACTATCATACATTATGGTGTACTATCACACATTATGGTGTGCTATGTACATTATGGTGTACTATCTAAATTATGGTGTGCTATCTACATTATGGTGTACTATCTACATTATGGTGTACTATCTACATTATGGTGTACTATCTAAATTGTGGTGTACTATCATACATTATGGTGTACTATCACACATTATGGTGTGCTATGTACATTATGGTGTACTATCTAAATTATGGTGTGCTATCTACATTATGGTGTACTATCTACATTATGGTGTACTATCTACATTATGGTGTACTATCTAAATTGTGGTGTACTATCACTATCTACATTATGGTGTACTATCTACATTATGGTGTACTATCTACATTATGGTGTACTATCTACATTATGGTGTACTATCATACATTATGGTGTACTATCTACATTATGGTGTACTATCTACATTATAGTGTACTATCTACATTATGTGTACTACCTACATTATGGTGTACTATCTACATTATGGTGTACTATCTACATTATGGTGTACTATCTACATTATAGTGTACTATCTACATTATGGTGTACTATCTACATTATGGTGTACTATCTACATTATAGTGTACTATCTACATTATAGTGTACTATCTACATTATGGTGTACTATCTACATTATGGTGTACTATCTACATTATGGTGTACTATCTACATTATGGTGTACTATCTACATTATGGAGTACTATCATACATTATGGTGTACTATCTACATTATGGTGTACTATCATACATTATGGTGTACTATCTACATTATGGTGTGCTATTTACATTATGATGTACTATCTACATTATGGTGTGCTATCTACATTATGATGTACTATCTACATTATGGTGTGCTATCTACATTATGATGTACTATCTACATTATGGTATGCTATCTACATTATGGTGTGCTATCAACATTATGATGTACTATCATACATTATGGTGTGCTATCATACATTATGGTGTGCTATCATACATTATGGTGTACTATCATACATTATGGTGTACTATCATACAGTATGGTGTACTATCTACATTATGGTGTACTATCTACATTATGGTGTACTGTCTACATTATGGTGTACTATCATACATTATGGTGTGCTATCATACATTATGGAGTGCTATCATACATTATGGTGTACTATCATACATTATGGTGTGCTATCTACATTATGGTGTACTATCTACATTATGATGTACTATCTACATTATGGTGTGCTATCTACATGATGGTGTACTATCTACATTATGGTGTACTATCATACATTATGGTGTGCTATCTACATTATGGTGTACTATCTACATTATGGTGTACTGTCTACATTATGGTGTACTGTCTACATTATGGTGTACTACCTACATTATGGTGTACTATAACATTATGGTGTACTATCTAGATTATGGTGTACTATCTACATTATGGTGTACTGTCTACATTATGGTGTACTGTCTACATTATGGTGTACTATCTACATTATGGTGTACTGTCTACATTATGGTGCACTGTCTACATTATGGTGTACTATCTACATTATGGTGTACTATCATACATTATGGTGTACTATATACATTATGGTGTACTGTCTACATTATGGTGTATTACCTACATTATGGTGTACTATCTACATTATGGTGTACTGTCTACATTATGGTGTATTACCTACATTATGGTGTACTGTCTACATTATGGTGTACTATCATACATTATGGTGCACTATCTACATTATGATGTGTTATCTACATTATGTGTACTATCTACATTATGGTGTACTATCTACATTATGGTGTACTATCATACATTATGGTGTACTATCTACATTATGGTGTGCTATCTACATTATGTGTACTATCTACATTATGGTGTACTATCTACATTATGGTGTACTATCTACATTATGGTGTACTATCTACATTATGGTGTACTATCATACATTATGGTGTACTATCTACATTATGGTGTACTGTCTACATTATGGTGTACTATCATACATTATGGTGTACTATCTACATTATGTGTACTATCATACATTATGGTGTACTATCTACATTACGGTGTGCTATCTACATTATGTGTACTACCTACATTATGGTGTACTATCTACATTATGTGTACTATCTACATTATGGTGTGCTATCTACATTATGGTGTACTGAGGAAGCAAGGCTCTATCTAGGATCTATATTGTAATACTATGTGTACTAGACTGAGGAAGCAAGGCTCTATCTATGATCTATACTATGTGTACTAGACTGAGGAAGCAATACTCAATCTAGGATCTATACTGTAATACTATGTGTACTGGACTGAGGAAGCAATGCTCTATCTAGGATCTATACTGTAATACTATGTGTACTAGACTGAGGAAGCAAGGCTCTATCTAGGATCTATACTGTAATACTATGTGTACTAGACTGAGGAAGCAAGGCTCTATCTAGGATATATACTGTAATACTATGTGTACTAGACTGAGGAAGCAATGCTCTATCTAGGATCCATACTATGTGTACTAGACTGAGGAAGCAAGGCTCTATCTAGGATCTATACTATGTGTACTAGACTGAGGAAGCAATGCTCTATCTAGGATCTATACTATGTGTACTGGAATGAGGAAGCAATGCTCTATCTAGGATATATACTATGTGTACTGGACTGAGGAAGCAATGCTCTATCTAGGATCTATACTGTAATACCATGTGTACTAGACTGAGGAAGCAATGCTCTATCTAGGATCTATACTGTAATACCATGTGTACTAGACTGAGGAAGCAATGCTCTATCTAGGATCCATACTGTAATACTATGTGTACTAGACTGAGGAAGCAAGGCTCTATCTATGATCTATACTATGTGTACTAGACTGAGGAAGCAATGCTCTATCTAGGATATATACTGTAATACTATGTGTACTAGACTGAGGAAGCAAGGCTCTATCTAGGATCTATACTGTAATACTATGTGTACTAGACTGAGGAAGCAAGGCTCTATCTAGGATCTATACTATGTGTACTGGACTGAGGAAGCAATGCTCTATCTAGGATCTATACTATGTGTACTAGACTGAGGAAGCAATGCTCTATCTGGGATCTATACTGTAATACTATGTGTACTAGACTGAGGAAGCAAGGCTCTATCTAGGATCTATACTATGTGTACTAGACTGAGGAAGCAATGCTCTATCTAGGATATATACTGTAATGCTATGTGTACTAGACTGAGGAAGCAAGGCTCTATCTAGGATCTATACTATGTGTACTGGACTGAGGAAGCAAGGCTCTATCTAGGATCTATACTATGTGTACTGGACTGAGGAAGCAAGGCTCTATCTAGGATCTATACTATGTGTACTAGACTGAGGAAGCAAGCTCTATCTAGGATATATACTATGTGTACTAGACTGAGGAAGCAAGGCTCTATCTAGGATCTATACTATGTGTACTAGACTGAGGAAGCAATGCTCTATCTAGGATCTATACTATGTGTACTAGACTGAGGAAGCAAGGCTCTATCTAGGATCTATACTATGTGTACTGGACTGAGGAAGCAATGCTCTATCTAGGATCTATACTATGTGTACTAGACTGAGGAAGCAAGGCTCTATCTAGGATCTATACTGTAATACTATGTGTACTAGACTGAGGAAGCAATGCTCTATCTAGGATCTATACTGTAATACTATGTGTACTAGACTGAGGAAGCAAGGCTCTATCTAGGATCTATACTGTAATACTATGTGTACTGGACTGAGGAAGCAATGCTCTATCTAGGATCTATACTGTAATACCATGTGTACTAGACTGAGGAAGCAAGGCTCTATCTAGGATCTATACTGTAATACTATGTGTACTGGACTGAGGAAGCAATGCTCTATCTAGGATCTATACTGTAATACTATGTGTACTAGACTGAGGAAGCAATGCTCTATCTAGGATCTATACTATGTGTACTAGACTGAGGAAGCAATGCTCTATCTAGGATCTATACTATGTGTACTGGACTGAGGAAGCAATGCTCTATCTAGGATCTATACTATGTGTACTGGACTGAGGAAGCAATGCTCTATCTAGGATCTATACTATGTGTACTAGACTGAGGAAGCAATGCTCTATCTAGGATCTATACTGTAATACTATGTGTACTAGACTGAGGAAGCAAGGCTCTATCTAGGATCTATACTATGTGTACTAGACTGAGGAAGCAAGGCTCTATCTAGGATCTATACTGTAATACTATGTGTACTAGACTGAGGAAGCAAGGCTCTATCTAGGATCTATACTGTAATACTATGTGTACTAGACTGAGGAAGCAAGGCTCTATCTAGGATCTATACTATGTGTACTAGACTGAGGAAGCAAGGCTCTATCTAGGATCTATACTGTAATACTATGTGTACTAGACTGAGGAAGCAATGCTCTATCTAGGATCTATACTGTAATACTATGTGTACTAGACTGAGGAAGCAAGGCTCTATCTAGGATCTATACTGTAATACTATGTGTACTAGACTGAGGAAGCAAGGCTCTATCTAGGATCTATACTGTAATACTATGTGTACTAGACTGAGGAAGCAAGGCTCTATCTAGGATCTATACTGTAATACTATGTGTACTAGACTGAGGAAGCAAGGCTCTATCTAGGATCTATACTGTAATACTATGTGTACTAGACTGAGGAAGCAATGCTCTATCTAGGATCTATACTGTAATACTATGTGTACTAGACTGAGGAAGCAATGCTCTATCTAGGATCTATACTGTAATATCATGTGTACTAGACTGAGGAAGCAATGCTCTATCTAGGATCTATTCTATGTGTACTAGACTGAGGAAGCAAGGCTCTATCTAGGATCTATACTATGTGTACCAGACTGAGGAAGCAAGGCTCTATCTAGGATCTATACTGTAATACCATGTGTACTAGACTGAGGAAGCAAGGCTCTATCTAGGATCTATACTATGTGTACTAGACTGAGGAAGCAAGGCTCTATCTAGGATCTATACTATGTGTACTAGACTGAGGAAGCAAGGCTCTATCTAGGATCTATACTATGTGTACTAGACTGAGGAAGCAAGGCTCTATCTAGGATCTATACTATGTGTACTAGACTGAGGAAGCAAGGCTCTATCTAGGATTTATACTATGTGTACTAGACTGAGGAAGCAAGGCTCTATCTAGGATCCATACTATGTGTACTAGACTGAGGAAGCAATGCTCTATCTAGGATCTATACTATGTGTACTGGACTGAGGAAGCAATGCTCTATCTAGGATCTATACTATGTGTACTAGACTGAGGAAGCAAGGCTCTATCTAGGATCTATACTATGTGTACTGGACTGAGGAAGCAATGCTATATCTAGGATCTATAATATGTGTACTAGACTGAGGAAGCAAGGCTCTATCTAGGATCTATACTATGTGTACTAGACTGAGGAAGCAATGCTCTATCTAGGATCTATACTGTAATATTATGTGTACTAGACTGAGGAAGCAAGGCTCTATCTAGGATCTATACTGTAATATTATGTGTACTAGACTGAGGAAGCAATGCTCTATATAGGATCTATAATATGTGTACTAGACTGAGGAAGCAATGCTCTATCTAGGATCTATACTATGTGTACTAGACTGAGGAAGCAATGCTCTATCTAGGATCTATACTGTAACACCATGTGTACTAGACTGAGGAAGCAAGGCTCTATCTAGGATCTATACTGTAATACTATGTGTACTGGACTGAGGAAGCAATGCTCTATCTAGGATCTATACTGTAATACTATGTGTACTAGACTGAGGAAGCAATGCTCTATCTAGGATCTATACTATGTGTACTAGACTGAGGAAGCAATGCTCTATCTAGGATCTATACTATGTGTACTAGACTGAGGAAGCAATGCTCTATCTAGGATCTATACTATGTGTACTAGACTGAGGAAGCAATGCTCTATCTAGGATCTATACTATGTGTACTAGACTGAGGAAGCAATGCTCTATCTAGGATTTATACTATGTGTACTAGACTGAGGAAGCAAGGCTCTATCTAGGATCCATACTATGTGTACTAGACTGAGGAAGCAATGCTCTATCTAGGATCTATACTATGTGTACTAGACTGAGGAAGCAAGGCTCTATCTAGGATCTATACTATGTGTACTAGACTGAGGAAGCAAGGCTCTATCTAGGATCTATACTATGTGTACTGGACTGAGGAAGCAATGCTATATCTAGGATCTATAATATGTGTACTAGACTGAGGAAGCAAGGCTCTATCTAGGATCTATACTATGTGTACTAGACTGAGGAAGCAATGCTCTATCTAGGATCTATACTGTAATACTATGTGTACTAGACTGAGGAAGCAAGGCTCTATCTAGGATCTATATGTAATACTATGTGTACTAGACTGAGGAAGCAATGCTCTATCTAGGATCTATACTATGTGTACTAGACTGAGGAAGCAAGGCTCTATCTAGGATCTATACTATGTGTACTAGACTGAGGAAGCAATGCTCTATCTAGGATCTATACTGTAAACATGTGTACTAGACTGAGGAAGCAAGGCTCTATCTAGGATCTATATACTATGTGTACTAGACTGAGGAAGCAATGCTCTATCTAGGATCTATACTATGTGTACTAGACTGAGGAAGCAATGCTCTATCTAGGATCTATACTATGTGTACTAGACTGAGGAAGCAAGGCTCTATCTAGGATCTATACTATGTGTACTAGACTGAGGAAGCAATGCTCTATCTAGGATCTATACTATGTGTACTAGACTGAGGAAGCAAGGCTCTATCTAGGATCTATACTGTAATACTATGTGTACTAGACTGAGGAAGCAATGCTCTATCTAGGATCTATACTATGTGTACTAGACTGAGGAAGCAAGGCTCTATCTAGGATCTATACTAATACTATGTGTACTAGACTGAGGAAGCAATGCTCTATCTAGGATCTATACTGTAATACTATGTGTACTAGACTGAGGAAGCAATGCTCTATCTAGGATCTATATACTATGTGTACTAGACTGAGGAAGCAAGGCTCTATCTAGGATCTATACTGTAATACTATGTGTACTAGACTGAGGAAGCAAGGCTCTATCTAGGATCTATACTATGTGTACTAGACTGAGGAAGCAATGCTCTATCTAGGATCTATACTATGTGTACTAGACTGAGGAAGCAAGGCTCTATCTAGGATCTATACTATGTGTACTAGACTGAGGAAGCAAGGCTCTATCTAGGATCTATACTATGTGTACTAGACTGAGGAAGCAAGGCTCTATCTAGGATCTATACTATGTGTACTAGACTGAGGAAGCAAGGCTCTATCTAGGATCTATACTATGTGTACTAGACTGAGGAAGCAATGCTCTATCTAGGATCTATACTATGTGTACTAGACTGAGGAAGCAATGCTCTATCTAGGATCTATACTATGTGTACTAGACTGAGGAAGCAATGCTCTATCTAGGATCTATACAATACTATGTGTACTGGACTGAGGAAGCAATGCTCTATCTAGGATATATACTATGTGTACTAGACTGAGGAAGCAAGGCTCTATCTAGGATCTATACTGTAATACTATGTGTACTAGACTGAGGAAGCAATGCTCTATCTAGGATCTATACTGTAATATATGTGTACTAGACTGAGGAAGCAAGGCTCTATCTAGGATCTATACTGTAATACTATGTGTACTAGACTGAGGAAGCAAGGCTCTATCTAGGATCTATACTGTAATACTATGTGTACTAGACTGAGGAAGCAAGGCTCTATCTAGGATCTATACTGTAATACTATGTGTACTAGACTGAGGAAGCAAGGCTCTATCTAGGATCTATACTATGTGTACTAGACTGAGGAAGCAATGCTCTATCTAGGATCTATACTATGTGTACTAGACTGAGGAAGCAAGGCTCTATCTAGGATCTATACTGTAATACTATGTGTACTAGACTGAGGAAGCAATGCTCTATCTAGGATCTATACTGTAATACCATGTGTACTAGACTGAGGAAGCAAGGCTCTATCTAGGATCTATACTGTAATACTATGTGTACTGGACTGAGGAAGCAATGCTCTATCTAGGATCTATACTGTAATACTATGTGTACTAGACTGAGGAAGCAATGCTCTATCTAGGATCTATACTATGTGTACTAGACTGAGGAAGCAATGCTCTATCTAGGATCTATACTATGTGTACTGGACTGAGGAAGCAATGCTCTATCTAGGATCTATACTATGTGTACTGGACTGAGGAAGCAATGCTCTATCTAGGATCTATACTATGTGTACTAGACTGAGGAAGCAATGCTCTATCTAGGATCTATACTATGTGTACTAGACTGAGGAAGCAATGCTCTATCTAGGATCTATACTATGTGTACTAGACTGAGGAAGCAAGGCTCTATCTAGGATCTATACTATGTGTACTAGACTGAGGAAGCAATGCTCTATCTAGGATCTAATACTATGTGTACTAGACTGAGGAAGCAAGGCTCTATCTAGGATCTATACTATGTGTACTAGACTGAGGAAGCAAGGCTCTATCTAGGATCTATACTATGTGTACTAGACTGAGGAAGCAATGCTCTATCTAGGATATATACTATAATACCATGTGTACTAGACTGAGGAAGCAAGGCTCTATCTAGGATCTATACTGTAATACTATGTGTACTAGACTGAGGAAGCAAGGCTCTATCTAGGATCTATACTGTAATACTATGTGTACTAGACTGAGGAAGCAAGGCTCTATCTAGGATCTATACTGTAATACCATGTGTACTAGACTGAGGAAGCAAGGCTCTATCTAGGATCTATACTGTAATACCATGTGTACTAGACTGAGGAAGCAATGCTCTATCTAGGATCTATACTGTAATACTATGTGTACTAGACTGAGGAAGCAATGCTCTATCTAGGATCTATACTGTAATATCATGTGTACTAGACTGAGGAAGCAATGCTCTATCTAGGATCTATTCTATGTGTACTAGACTGAGGAAGCAAGGCTCTATCTAGGATCTATACTATGTGTACCAGACTGAGGAAGCAAGGCTCTATCTAGGATCTATACTGTAATACCATGTGTACTAGACTGAGGAAGCAAGGCTCTATCTAGGATCTATACTATGTGTACTAGACTGAGGAAGCAAGGCTCTATCTAGGATCTATACTATGTGTACTAGACTGAGGAAGCAAGGCTCTATCTAGGATCTATACTATGTGTACTAGACTGAGGAAGCAAGGCTCTATCTAGGATCTATACTATGTGTACTAGACTGAGGAAGCAATGCTCTATCTAGGATCTATACTATGTGTACTAGACTGAGGAAGCAAGGCTCTATCTAGGATCTATACTATGTGTACTAGACTGAGGAAGCAATGCTCTATCTAGGATCTATACTATGTGTACTGGACTGAGGAAGCAATGCTCTATCTAGGATCTATACTATGTGTACTAGACTGAGGAAGCAAGGCTCTATCTAGGATCTATACTATGTGTACTAGACTGAGGAAGCAATGCTCTATCTAGGATCTATAATATGTGTACTAGACTGAGGAAGCAAGGCTCTATCTAGGATCTATACTATGTGTACTAGACTGAGGAAGCAATGCTCTATCTAGGATCTATACTGTAATATTATGTGTACTAGACTGAGGAAGCAAGGCTCTATCTAGGATCTATATTGTAATATTATGTGTACTAGACTGAGGAAGCAATGCTCTATATAGGATCTATAATATGTGTACTAGACTGAGGAAGCAATGCTCTATCTAGGATCTATACCATGTGTACTAGACTGAGGAAGCAATGCTCTATCTAGGATCTATACTGTAACACCATGTGTACTAGACTGAGGAAGCAAGGCTCTATCTAGGATCTATACTGTAATACTATGTGTACTGGACTGAGGAAGCAATGCTCTATCTAGGATCTATACTGTAATACTATGTGTACTAGACTGAGGAAGCAATGCTCTATCTAGGATATGTACTATGTGTACTAGACTGAGGAAGCAATGCTCTATCTAGGATATATACTATTTGTACTAGACTGAGGAAGCAATGCTCTATCTAGGATCTATACTATGTGTACTAGACTGAGGAAGCAATGCTCTATCTAGGATCTATACTGTAATACTATGTGTACTAGACTGAGGAAGCAATGCTCTATCTAGGATCGATACTATGTGTACTAGACTGAGGAAGCAAGGCTCTATCTAGGATCTATACTGTAATACTATGTGTACTAGACTGAGGAAGCAAGGCTCTATCTAGGATCTATACTGTAATACTATGTGTACTAGACTGAGGAAGCAAGGCTCTATCTAGGATCTATACTGTAATACTATGTGTACTAGACTGAGGAAGCAAGGCTCTATCTAGGATCTATACTGTAATACTATGTGTACTAGACTGAGGAAGCAAGGCTCTATCTAGGATCTATACTATGTGTACTAGACTGAGGAAGCAATGCTCTATCTAGGATCTATACTATGTGTACTAGACTGAGGAAGCAATGCTCTATCTAGGATCTATACTATGTGTACTAGACTGAGGAAGCAAGGCTCTATCTAGGATCTATACTATGTGTACTAGACTGAGGAAGCAAGGCTCTATCTAGGATATATACTATGTGTACTAGACTGAGGAAGCAAGGCTCTATCTAGGATCTATACTATGTGTACTAGACTGAGGAAGCAATTCTCTATCTAGGATCTATACTATGTGTACTAGACTGAGGAAGCAATGCTCTATCTAGGATCTATACTATGTGTACTGGACTGAGGAAGCAATGCTCTATCTAGGATCTATACTGTAATACTATGTGTACTGGACTGAGGAAGCAATGCTCTATCTAGGATATATACTATGTGTACTAGACTGAGGAAGCAAGGCTCTATCTAGGATCTATACTGTAATACTATGTGTACTAGACTGAGGAAGCAATGCTCTATCTAGGATCTATACTGTAATAATATGTGTACTAGACTGAGGAAGCAAGGCTCTGTCTAGGATCTATACTGTAATACTATGTGTACTAGACTGAGGTAGCAAGGCTCTATCTAGGATCTATACTGTAATACTATGTGTACTAGACTGAGGAAGCAAGGCTCTATCTAAGATCTATACTGTAATACTATGTGTACTAGACTGAGGAAGCAAGGCTCTATCTAGGATCTATACTATGTGTACTAGACTGAGGAAGCAATGCTCTATCTAGGATCTATACTATGTGTACTAGACTGAGGAAGCAAGGCTCTATCTAGGATCTATACTGTAATACTATGTGTACTGGACTGAGGAAGCAATGCTCTATCTAGGATCTATACTGTAATACCATGTGTACTAGACTGAGGAAGCAAGGCTCTATCTAGGATCTATACTGTAATACTATGTGTACTGGACTGAGGAAGCAATGCTCTATCTAGGATCTATACTGTAATACTATGTGTACTAGACTGAGGAAGCAATGCTCTATCTAGGATCTATACTATGTGTACTAGACTGAGGAAGCAATGCTCTATCTAGGATCTATACTATGTGTACTGGACTGAGGAAGCAATGCTCTATCTAGGATCTATACTATGTGTACTGGACTGAGGAAGCAATGCTCTATCTAGGATCTATACTATGTGTACTAGACTGAGGAAGCAATGCTCTATCTAGGATCTATACTATGTGTACTAGACTGAGGAAGCAATGCTCTATCTAGGATCTATACTATGTGTACTAGACTGAGGAAGCAAGGCTCTATCTAGGATCTATACTATGTGTACTAGACTGAGGAAGCAATGCTCTATCTAGGATCTATACTGTAATACTATGTGTACTAGACTGAGGAAGCAAGGCTCTATCTAGGATCTATACTATGTGTACTAGACTGAGGAAGCAATGCTCTATCTAGGATCTATACTATGTGTACTAGACTGAGGAAGCAATGCTCTATCTAGGATCTATACTGTAATACCATGTGTACTAGACTGAGGAAGCAAGGCTCTATCTAGGATCTATACTGTAATACTATGTGTACTAGACTGAGGAAGCAAGGCTCTATCTAGGATCTATACTGTAATACTATGTGTACTAGACTGAGGAAGCAAGGCTCTATCTAGGATCTATACTGTAATACCATGTGTACTAGACTGAGGAAGCAAGGCTCTATCTAGGATCTATACTGTAATACTATGTGTACTAGACTGAGGAAGCAATGCTCTATCTAGGATCTATACTGTAATACTATGTGTACTAGACTGAGGAAGCAATGCTCTATCTAGGATCTATACTGTAATACCATGTGTACTAGACTGAGGAAGCAATGCTCTATCTAGGATCTATACTATGTGTACTAGACTGAGGAAGCAAGGCTCTATCTAGGATCTATACTATGTGTACTAGACTGAGGAAGCAATGCTCTATCTAGGATCTATACTGTAATACATGTGTACTAGACTGAGGAAGCAAGGCTCTATCTAGGATCTATACTATGTGTACTAGACTGAGGAAGCAATGCTCTATCTAGGATCTATACTATGTGTACTAGACTGAGGAAGCAAGGCTCTATCTAGGATCTATACTATGTGTACTAGACTGAGGAAGCAAGGCTCTATCTAGGATCTATACTATGTGTACTAGACTGAGGAAGCAAGGCTCTATCTAGGATCTATACTATGTGTACTAGACTGAGGAAGCAAGGCTCTATCTAGGATCTATACTATGTGTACTAGACTGAGGAAGCAATGCTCTATCTAGGATCTATACTATGTGTACTAGACTGAGGAAGCAATGCTCTATCTAGGATCTATACTATGTGTACTAGACTGAGGAAGCAAGGCTCTATCTAGGATCTATACTATGTGTACTAGACTGAGGAAGCAATGCTCTATCTAGGATCTATACTATGTGTACTAGACTGAGGAAGCAAGGCTCTATCTAGGATCTATACTATGTGTACTAGACTGAGGAAGCAATGCTCTATCTAGGATCTATACTGTAATATTGTGTACTAGACTGAGGAAGCAAGGCTCTATCTAGGATCTATATGTAATACTATGTGTACTAGACTGAGGAAGCAATGCTCTATCTAGGATCTATAATATGTGTACTAGACTGAGGAAGCAATGCTCTATCTAGGATCTATACTATGTGTACTAGACTGAGGAAGCAATGCTCTATCTAGGATCTATACTGTAACACTATGTGTACTAGACTGAGGAAGCAAGGCTCTATCTAGGATCTATACTGTAATACTATGTGTACTAGACTGAGGAAGCAATGCTCTATCTAGGATCTATACTGTAATACTATGTGTACTAGACTGAGGAAGCAATGCTCTATCTAGGATCTGTACTATGTGTACTAGACTGAGGAAGCAATGCTCTATCTAGGATATATACTATGTGTACTAGACTGAGGAAGCAATGCTCTATCTAGGATCTATACTATGTGTACTGGATTGAGGAAGCAATGCTCTATCTAGGATCTATACTGTAATACTATGTGTACAGGACTGAGGAAGCAATGCTCTATCTAGGATCTATACTATGTGTACTAGACTGAGGAAGCAAGGCTCTATCTAGGATCTATACTGTAATACTATGTGTATTAGACTGAGGAAGCAATGCTCTATCTAGGATCTATACTGTAATACTATGTGTACTAGACTGAGGAAGCAAGGCTCTATCTAGGATTTATACTGTAATACTATGTGTACTAGACTGAGGAAGCAAGGCTCTATCTAGGATCTATACTGTAATACTATGTGTACTAGACTGAGGAAGCAATGCTCTATCTAGGATCTATACTGTAATACTATGTGTACTAGACTGAGGAAGCAAGGCTCTATCTAGGATCTATACTGTAATACTATGTGTACTAGACTGAGGAAGCAATGCTCTATCTAGGATCTATACTGTAATACTATGTGTACTAGACTGAGGAAGCAAGGCTCTATCTAGGATCTATACTGTAATACTATGTGTACTAGACTGAGGAAGCAAGGCTCTATCTAGGATCTATACTGTAATACTATGTGTACTAGACTGAGGAAGCAATGCTCTATCTAGGATCTATACTGTAATACTATGTGTACTAGACTGAGGAAGCAAGGCTCTATCTAGGATCTATACTGTAATACTATGTGTACTAGACTGAGGAAGCAAGGCTCTATCTAGGATCTATACTATGTGTACTAGACTGAGGAAGCAATGCTCTATCTAGGATCTATACTATGTGTACTAGACTGAGGAAGCAATGCTCTATCTAGGATCTATACTATGTGTACTAGACTGAGGAAGCAAGGCTCTATCTAGGATCTATACTATGTGTACTAGACTGAGGAAGCAAGGCTCTATCTAGGATCTATACTATGTGTACTAGACTGAGGAAGCAAGGCTCTATCTAGGATCTATACTATGTGTACTAGACTGAGGAAGCAATGCTCTATCTAGGATCTATACTATGTGTACTAGACTGAGGAAGCAATGCTCTATCTAGGATCTATACTATGTGTACTGGACTGAGGAAGCAATGCTCTATCTAGGATCTATACTATGTGTACTAGACTGAGGAAGCAAGGCTCTATCTAGGATCTATACTGTAATACTATGTGTACTAGACTGAGGAAGCAATGCTCTATCTAGGATCTATACTGTAATACTATGTGTACTAGACTGAGGAAGCAAGGCTCTATCTAGGATCTATACTGTAATACTATGTGTACTAGACTGAGGAAGCAAGGCTCTATCTAGGATCTATACTGTAATACTATGTGTACTAGACTGAGGAAGCAAGGCTCTATCTAGGATCTATAATACTATGTGTACTAGACTGAGGAAGCAAGGCTCTATCTAGGATCTATACTATGTGTACTAGACTGAGGAAGCAATGCTCTATCTAGGATCTATACTATGTGTACTAGACTGAGGAAGCAATGCTCTATCTAGGATCTATACTATGTGTACTAGACTGAGGAAGCAAGGCTCTATCTAGGATCTATACTATGTGTACTAGACTGAGGAAGCAATGCTCTATCTAGGATCTATACTATGTGTACTAGACTGAGGAAGCAATGCTCTATCTAGGATCTATACTATGTGTACTAGACTGAGGAAGCAATGCTCTATCTAGGATCTATACTATGTGTACTAGACTGAGGAAGCAATGCTCTATCTAGGATCTATACTATGTGTACTAGACTGAGGAAGCAAGGCTCTATCTAGGATCTATACTATGTGTACTAGACTGAGGAAGCAAGGCTCTATCTAGGATATATACTATGTGTACTAGACTGAGGAAGCAAGGCTCTATCTAGGATCTATACTATGTGTACTAGACTGAGGAAGCAATGCTCTATCTAGGATCTATACTATGTGTACTAGACTGAGGAAGCAATGCTCTATCTAGGATCTATACTATGTGTACTGGACTGAGGAAGCAATGCTCTATCTAGGATCTATACTGTAATACTATGTGTACTGGACTGAGGAAGCAATGCTCTATCTAGGATCTATACTATGTGTACTAGACTGAGGAAGCAAGGCTCTATCTAGGATCTATACTGTAATACTATGTGTACTAGACTGAGGAAGCAATGCTCTATCTAGGATCTATACTGTAATACTATGTGTACTAGACTGAGGAAGCAATGCTCTATCTAGGATCTATACTGTAATACTATGTGTACTAGACTGAGGAAGCAAGGCTCTATCTAGGATCTATACTGTAATACTATGTGTACTAGACTGAGGAAGCAATGCTCTATCTAGGATCTATACTATGTGTACTAGACTGAGGAAGCAATGCTCTATCTAGGATCTATACTATGTGTACTAGACTGAGGAAGCAATGCTCTATCTAGGATCTATACTATGTGTACTGGACTGAGGAAGCAATGCTCTATCTAGGATCTATACTATGTGTACTAGACTGAGGAAGCAAGGCTCTATCTAGGATCTATACTATGTGTACTAGACTGAGGAAGCAAGGCTCTATCTAGGATCTATACTATGTGTACTAGACTGAGGAAGCAAGGCTCTATCTAGGATCTATACTATGTGTACTAGACTGAGGAAGCAATGCTCTATCTAGGATCTATACTATGTGTACTAGACTGAGGAAGCAATGCTCTATCTAGGATCTATACTATGTGTACTAGACTGAGGAAGCAAGGCTCTATCTAGGATCTATACTGTAATACTATGTGTACTAGACTGAGGAAGCAATGCTCTATCTAGGATCTATACTGTAATACTATGTGTACTAGACTGAGGAAGCAAGGCTCTATCTAGGATCTATACTGTAATACTATGTGTACTAGACTGAGGAAGCAATGCTCTATCTAGGATCTATACTGTAATACCATGTGTACTAGACTGAGGAAGCAAGGCTCTATCTAGGATCTATACTGTAATACTATGTGTACTAGACTGAGGAAGCAATGCTCTATCTAGGATCTATACTGTAATACTATGTGTACTAGACTGAGGAAGCAATGCTCTATCTAGGATATATACTATGTGTACTAGACTGAGGAAGCAAGGCTCTATCTAGGATCTATACTATGTGTACTAGACTGAGGAAGCAATGCTCTATCTAGGATCTATACTATGTGTACTAGACTGAGGAAGCAAGGCTCTATCTAGGATCTATACTATGTGTACTGGACTGAGGAAGCAATGCTCTATCTAGGATCTATACTATGTGTACTAGACTGAGGAAGCAATGCTCTATCTAGGATCTATACTATGTGTACTAGACTGAGGAAGCAATGCTCTATCTAGGATCTATACTATGTGTACTAGACTGAGGAAGCAATGCTCTATCTAGGATCTATACTGTAATACTATGTGTACTAGACTGAGGAAGCAAGGCTCTATCTAGGATCTATACTATGTGTACTAGACTGAGGAAGCAAGGCTCTATCTAGGATCTATACTATGTGTACTAGACTGAGGAAGCAATGCTCTATCTAGGATATATACTGTAATACCATGTGTACTAGACTGAGGAAGCAAAGCTCTATCTAGGATCTATACTGTAATACCATGTGTACTAGACTGAGGAAGCAATGCTCTATCTAGGATCTATACTGTAATACTATGTGTACTAGACTGAGGAAGCAATGCTCTATCTAGGATCTATACTGTAATACTATGTGTACTAGACTGAGGAAGCAAGGCTCTATCTAGGATCTATACTGTAATATTATGTGTACTAGACTGAGGAAGCAAGGCTCTATCTAGGATCTATACTATGTGTACTGGACTGAGGAAGCAAGGCTCTATCTAGGATCTATACTATATGTACTAGACTGAGGAAGCAATGCTCTATCTAGGATCTATACTGTAATACTATGTGTACTGGACTGAGGAAGCAAGGCTCTATCTAGGATCTATACTGTAATACTATGTGTACTAGACTGAGGAAGCAAGGCTCTATCTAGGATCTATACTGTAATACTATGTGTACTAGACTGAGGAAGCAA
>CM026404.1:95654962-95688605 GCA_014843695.1 Archivesica marissinica | reverse complement strand
TGGAGACCATGTCTCTGCAGTATTGACATGACTTAATGAATACCATGTCTCTGCAGTATTGACATGACTTCATGAATACCATGTCTCTACAGTATTGACATGACTTAATGGAGACCATGTCTCTGCAGTATTGACATGACTTAATGGAGACCATGTCTCTGCAGTATTGACATGACTTAATGGAGACCATGTCTCTGCAGTATTGACATGACTTAATGGAGACCATGTCTGTGCAGTATTGACATGACTTAATGGAGACCATGTCTGTGCAGTATTGACATGACTTAATGGAGACCATGTCTCTGCAGTATTGACATGACTTAATGGAGACCATGTCTCTGCAGTATTGACATGACTTAATGGAGACCATGTCTTGCAGTATTGACATGACTTAATGGAGACCATGTCTCTGCAGTATTGACATGACTTAATGGAGACCATGTCTCTGCAGTATTGACATGACTTAATGGAGACCATGTCTCTGCAGTATTGACATGACTTAATGGAGACCATGTCTCTGCAGTATTGACATGACTTAATGGAGACCATGTCTCTGCAGTATTGACATGACTTAATGGAGACCATGTCTCTGCAGTATTGACATGACTTAATGGAGACCATGTCTCTGCAGTATTGACATGACTTAATGGAGACCATGTCTCTGCAGTATTGACATGACTTAATGGAGACCATGTCTCTGCAGTATTGACATGACTTAATGGAGACCATGTCTGTGCAGTATTGACATGACTTAATGGAGACCATGTCTCTGCAGTATTGACATGACTTAATGGAGACCATGTCTGTGCAGTATTGACATGACTTAATGGAGACCATGTCTCTGCAGTATTGACATGACTTAATGGAGACCATGTCTCTGCAGTATTGACATGACTTAATGGAGACCATGTCTGTGCAGTATTGACATGACTTAATGGAGACCATGTCTGCAACTTATGGAGACCATGTCTCTGCAGTATTGACATGACTTAATGGAGACCATGTCTCTGCAGTATTGACATGACTTAATGGAGACCATGTCTCTGCAGTATTGACATGACTTAATGGAGACCATGTCTCTGCAGTATTGACATGACTTAATGGAGACCATGTCTCTGCAGTATTGACATGACTTAATGGAGACCATGTCTCTGCAGTATTGACATGACTTAATGGAGACCATGTCTCTGCAGTATTGACATGACTTAATGGAGACCATGTCTCTGCAGTATTGACATGACTTAATGGAGACCATGTCTCTGCAGTATTGACATGACTTAATGGAGACCATGTCTCTGCAGTATTGACATGACTTAATGGAGACCATGTCTCTGCAGTATTGACATGACTTAATGGAGACCATGTCTCTGCAGTATTGACATGACTTAATGGAGACCATGTCTCTGCAGTATTGACATGACTTAATGGAGACCATGTCTGTGCAGTATTGACATGACTTAATGGAGACCATGTCTGTGCAGTATTGACATGACTTAATGGAGACCATGTCTCTGCAGTATTGACATGACTTAATGGAGACCATGTCTCTGCAGTATTGACATGACTTAATGGAGACCATGTCTGTGCAGTATTGACATGACTTAATGGAGACCATGTCTGTGCAGTATTGACATGACTTAATGGAGACCATGTCTGTGCAGTATTGACATGACTTAATGGAGACCATGTCTCTGCAGTATTGACATGACTTAATGGAGACCATGTCTGTGCAGTATTGACATGACTTAATGGAGACCATGTCTCTGCAGTATTGACATGACTTAATGGAGACCATGTCTCTGCAGTATTGACATGACTTAATGGAGACCATGTCTCTGCAGTATTGACATGACTTAATGGAGACCATGTCTCTGCAGTATTGACATGACTTAATGGAGACCATGTCTCTACAGTATTGGCATGACTTCATGAATACCATGTCTCTACAGTATTGACATGACTTAATGGAGACCATGTCTCTGCAGTATTGACATGACTTCATGAATACCATATCTCTGCAGTATTGGCATGACTTCATGAATACCATGTCTCTACAGTATTGACATGACTTAATGGAGACCATGTCTCTGCGGTATTGACATGCCTTAATGGAGACCATGTCTCTGCAGTATTGACATGACTTAATGGAGACCATGTCTCTGCAGTATTGACATGACTTAATGGAGACCATGTCTGTGCAGTATTGACATGACTTAATGGAGACCATGTCTCTGCAGTATTGACATGACTTAATGGAGACCATGTCTCTGCAGTATTGACATGACTTAATGGAGACCATGTCTGTGCAGTATTGACATGACTTAATGGAGACCATGTCTGTGCAGTATTGACATGACTTAATGGAGACCATGTCTGTGCAGTATTGACATGACTTAATGGAGACCATGTCTCTGCAGTATTGACATGACTTAATGGAGACCATGTCTCTGCAGTATTGACATGACTTAATGGAGACCATGTCTCTGCAGTATTGACATGACTTAATGGAGACCATGTCTCTGCAGTATTGACATGACTTAATGGAGACCATGTCTCTGCAGTATTGACATGACTTAATGGAGACCATGTCTCTGCAGTATTGACATGACTTAATGGAGACCATGTCTGTGCAGTATTGACATGACTTAATGGAGACCATGTCTGTGCAGTATTGACATGACTTAATGGAGACCATGTCTGTGCAGTATTGACATGACTTAATGGAGACCATGTCTGTGCAGTATTGACATGACTTAATGGAGACCATGTCTGTGCAGTATTGACATGACTTAATGGAGACCATGTCTGCAGTATTGACATGACTTAATGGAGACCATGTCTCTGCAGTATTGACATGACTTAATGGAGACCATGTCTCTGCAGTATTGACATGACTTAATGGAGACCATGTCTCTGCAGTATTGACATGACTTAATGGAGACCATGTCTCTGCAGTATTGACATGACTTAATGGAGACCATGTCTCTGCAGTATTGACATGACTTAATGGAGACCATGTCTCTGCAGTATTGACATGACTTAATGGAGACCATGTCTCTGCAGTATTGACATGACTTAATGGAGACCATGTCTCTGCAGTATTGACATGACTTAATGGAGACCATGTCTCTGCAGTATTGACATGACTTAATGGAGACCATGTCTCTGCAGTATTGACATGACTTAATGGAGACCATGTCTCTGCAGTATTGACATGACTTAATGGAGACCATGTCTGTGCAGTATTGACATGACTTAATGGAGACCATGTCTGTGCAGTATTGACATGACTTAATGGAGACCATGTCTCTGCAGTATTGACATGACTTAATGGAGACCATGTCTCTGCAGTATTGACATGACTTAATGGAGACCATGTCTGTGCAGTATTGACATGACTTAATGGAGACCATGTCTCTGCAGTATTGACATGACTTAATGGAGACCATGTCTCTGCAGTATTGACATGACTTAATGGAGACCATGTCTCTGCAGTATTGACATGACTTAATGGAGACCATGTCTCTACAGTATTGACATGACTTAATGGAGACCATGTCTCTGCAGTATTGACATGACTTAATGGAGACCATGTCTGTGCAGTATTGACATGACTTAATGGAGACCATGTCTGTGCAGTATTGACATGACTTAATGGAGACCATGTCTCTACAGTATTGACATGACTTAATGGAGACCATGTCTCTGCAGTATTGACATGACTTAATGGAGACCATGTCTGTGCAGTATTGACATGACTTAATGGAGACCATGTCTGTGCAGTATTGACATGACTTAATGGAGACCATGTCTCTGCAGTATTGACATGACTTAATGGAGACCATGTCTCTGCAGTATTGACATGACTTAATGGAGACCATGTCTGTGCAGTATTGACATGACTTAATGGAGACCATGTCTCTGCAGTATTGACATGACTTAATGGAGACCCTGTCTCTGCAGTATTGACATGACTTAATGGAGACCATGTCTCTGCAGTATTGACATGACTTAATGGAGACCATGTCTCTGCAGTATTGACATGACTTAATGGAGACCATGTCTCTACAGTATTGGCATGACTTCATGAATACCATGTCTCTACAGTATTGACATGACTTAATGGAGACCATGTCTCTGCAGTATTGACATGACTTCATGAATACCATATCTCTGCAGTATTGGCATGACTTCATGAATACCATGTCTCTACAGTATTGACATGACTTAATGGAGACCATGTCTCTGCGGTATTGACATGCCTTAATGGAGACCATGTCTCTGTAGTATTGACATGACTTAATGGAGACCATGTCTCTGCAGTATTGACATGCCTTAATGGAGACCATGTCTGTGTAGTATTGACATGACTTAATGGAGACCATGTCTCTGCAGTATTGACATGACTTCATGAATACCATGTCTCTGCAGTATTGACATGACTTAATGGAGACCATGTATGTGCAGTATTGACATGACTTAATGGAGACCATGTCTGTGCAGTATTGACATGACTTAATGGAGACCATGTCTGTGCAGTATTGACATGACTTAATGGAGACCATGTCTGTGCAGTATTGACATGACTTAATGGAGACCATGTCTCTGCAGTATTGACATGACTTAATGGAGACCATGTCTCTGCAGTATTGACATGACTTAATGGAGACCATGTCTCTGCAGTATTGACATGACTTAATGGAGACCATGTCTCTGCAGTATTGACATGACTTAATGGAGACCATGTCTCTACAGTATTGACATGACTTAATGGAGACCATGTCTGTGCAGTATTGACATGACTTAATGGAGACCATGTCTGTGCAGTATTGACATGACTTAATGGAGACCATGTCTGTGCAGTATTGACATGACTTAATGGAGACCATGTCTGTGCAGTATTGACATGACTTAATGGAGACCATGTCTGTGCAGTATTGACATGACTTAATGGAGACCATGTCTGTGCAGTATTGACATGACTTAATGGAGACCATGTCTCTGCAGTATTGACATGACTTAATGGAGACCATGTCTGTGCAGTATTGACATGACTTAATGGAGACCATGTCTGTGCAGTATTGACATGACTTGATGGAGACCATGTCTCTGCAGTATTGACATGACTTAATGGAGACCATGTCTCTGCGGTATTGGCATGACTTCATGAATACCATGTCTCTACAGTATTGACATGACTTAATGGAGACCATGTCTCTGCAGTATTGACATGCCTTAATGGAGACCATGTCTCTGCAGTATTGACATGACTTAATGGAGACCATGTCTCTGCAGTATTGACATGACTTAATGGAGACCATGTCTCTACAGTATTGACATGACTTAATGGAGACCATGTCTCTGCAGTATTGACATGACTTAATGGAGACCATGTCTGTGCAGTATTGACATGACTTAATGGAGACCATGTCTGTGCAGTATTGACATGACTTAATGGAGACCATGTCTCTACAGTATTGACATGACTTAATGGAGACCATGTCTCTGCAGTATTGACATGACTTAATGGAGACCATGTCTGTGCAGTATTGACATGACTTAATGGAGACCATGTATGTGCAGTATTGACATGACTTAATGGAGACCATGTCTCTGCAGTATTGACATGACTTAATGGAGACCATGTCTCTGCAGTATTGACATGACTTAATGGAGACCATGTCTGTGCAGTATTGACATGACTTAATGGAGACCATGTCTCTGCAGTATTGACATGACTTAATGGAGACCCTGTCTCTGCAGTATTGACATGACTTAATGGAGACCATGTCTCTGCAGTATTGACATGACTTAATGGAGACCATGTCTCTGCAGTATTGACATGACTTAATGGAGACCATGTCTCTACAGTATTGGCATGACTTCATGAATACCATGTCTCTACAGTATTGACATGACTTAATGGAGACCATGTCTCTGCAGTATTGACATGACTTCATGAATACCATATCTCTGCAGTATTGGCATGACTTCATGAATACCATGTCTCTACAGTATTGACATGACTTAATGGAGACCATGTCTCTGCGGTATTGACATGCCTTAATGGAGACCATGTCTCTGCAGTATTGACATGACTTAATGGAGACCATGTCTCTGCAGTATTGACATGACTTAATGGAGACCATGTCTCTACAGTATTGACATGACTTAATGGAGACCATGTCTCTGCAGTATTGACATGACTTAATGGAGACCATGTCTGTGCAGTATTGACATGACTTAATGGAGACCATGTCTGTGCAGTATTGACATGACTTAATGGAGACCATGTCTCTACAGTATTGACATGACTTAATGGAGACCATGTCTCTGCAGTATTGACATGACTTAATGGAGACCATGTCTGTGCAGTATTGACATGACTTAATGGAGACCATGTCTGTGCAGTATTGACATGACTTAATGGAGACCATGTCTGTGCAGTATTGACATGACTTAATGGAGACCATGTCTCTGCAGTATTGACATGACTTAATGGAGACCATGTCTGTGCAGTATTGACATGACTTAATGGAGACCATGTCTCTGCAGTATTGACATGACTTAATGGAGACCCTGTCTCTGCAGTATTGACATGACTTAATGGAGACCATGTCTCTGCAGTATTGACATGACTTAATGGAGACCATGTCTCTGCAGTATTGACATGACTTAATGGAGACCATGTCTCTACAGTATTGGCATGACTTCATGAATACCATGTCTCTACAGTATTGACATGACTTAATGGAGACCATGTCTCTGCAGTATTGACATGACTTCATGAATACCATATCTCTGCAGTATTGGCATGACTTCATGAATACCATGTCTCTACAGTATTGACATGACTTAATGGAGACCATGTCTCTGCGGTATTGACATGCCTTAATGGAGACCATGTCTCTGCAGTATTGACATGACTTAATGGAGACCATGTCTCTGCAGTATTGACATGCCTTAATGGAGACCATGTCTGTGCAGTATTGACATGACTTAATGGAGACCATGTCTCTGCAGTATTGACATGACTTCATGAATACCATGTCTCTGCAGTATTGACATGCCTTAATGGATACCATGTCTCTGCAGTATTGACATGACTTAATGGAGACCATGTCTGTGCAGTATTGACATGACTTAATGGAGACCATGTCTGTGCAGTATTGACATGACTTAATGGAGACCATGTCTGTGCAGTATTGACATGACTTAATGGAGACCATGTCTGTGCAGTATTGACATGACTTAATGGAGACCATGTCTCTGCAGTATTGACATGACTTAATGGAGACCATGTCTCTGCAGTATTGACATGACTTAATGGAGACCATGTCTCTGCAGTATTGACATGACTTAATGGAGACCATGTCTCTGCAGTATTGACATGACTTAATGGAGACCATGTCTCTGCAGTATTGACATGACTTAATGGAGACCATGTCTCTACAGTATTGACATGACTTAATGGAGACCATGTCTGTGCAGTATTGACATGACTTAATGGAGACCATGTCTGTGCAGTATTGACATGACTTAATGGAGACCATGTCTGTGCAGTATTGACATGACTTAATGGAGACCATGTCTGTGCAGTATTGACATGACTTAATGGAGACCATGTCTGTGCAGTATTGACATGACTTAATGGAGACCATGTCTGTGCAGTATTGACATGACTTAATGGAGACCATGTCTCTGCAGTATTGACATGACTTAATGGAGACCATGTCTGTGCAGTATTGACATGACTTAATGGAGACCATGTCTGTGCAGTATTGACTTAATGGAGACCATGTCTCTGCAGTATTGACATGACTTAATGGAGACCATGTCTCTGCAGTATTGACATGACTTCATGAATACCATGTCTCTACAGTATTGACATGACTTAATGGAGACCATGTCTCTGCAGTATTGACATGACTTAATGGAGACCATGTCTCTGCAGTATTGACATGACTTAATGGAGACCATGTCTCTGCAGTATTGACATGACTTAATGGAGACCATGTCTCTGCAGTATTGACATGACTTAATGGAGACCATGTCTCTGCAGTATTGACATGACTTAATGGAGACCATGTCTCTGCAGTATTGACATGACTTAATGGAGACCATGTCTCTGCAGTATTGACATGACTTAATGGAGACCATGTCTCTGCAGTATTGACATGACTTAATGGAGACCATGTCTCTGCAGTATTGACATGACTTAATGGAGACCATGTCTGTGCAGTATTGACATGACTTAATGGAGACCATGTCTCTGCAGTATTGACATGACTTAATGGAGACCATGTCTCTGCAGTATTGACATGACTTAATGGAGACCATGTCTCTGCAGTATTGACATGACTTAATGGAGACCATGTCTCTGCAGTATTGACATGACTTAATGGAGACCATGTCTCTGCAGTATTGACATGACTTAATGGAGACCATGTCTCTGCAGTATTGACATGACTTAATGGAGACCATGTCTGTGCAGTATTGACATGACTTAATGGAGACCATGTCTGTGCAGTATTGACATGACTTAATGGAGACCATGTCTGTGCAGTATTGACATGACTTAATGGAGACCATGTCTGTGCAGTATTGACATGACTTAATGGAGACCATGTCTCTGCAGTATTGACATGACTTAATGGAGACCATGTCTGTGCAGTATTGACATGACTTAATGGAGACCATGTCTCTGCAGTATTGACATGACTTAATGGAGACCATGTCTCTGCAGTATTGACATGACTTAATGGAGACCATGTCTCTGCAGTATTGACATGACTTAATGGAGACCATGTCTCTGCAGTATTGACATGACTTAATGGAGACCATGTCTCTGCAGTATTGACATGACTTAATGGAGACCATGTCTCTGCAGTATTGACATGACTTAATGGAGACCATGTCTCTGCAGTATTGACATGACTTAATGGAGACCATGTCTCTGCAGTATTGACATGACTTAATGGAGACCATGTCTCTGCAGTATTGACATGACTTAATGGAGACCATGTCTGTGCAGTATTGACATGACTTAATGGAGACCATGTCTGTGCAGTATTGACATGACTTAATGGAGACCATGTCTCTGCAGTATTGACATGACTTAATGGAGACCATGTCTGTGCAGTATTGACATGACTTAATGGAGACCATGTCTGTGCAGTATTGACATGACTTAATGGAGACCATGTCTGTGCAGTATTGACATGACTTAATGGAGACCATGTCTCTGCAGTATTGACATGACTTAATGGAGACCATGTCTCTGCAGTATTGACATGACTTAATGGAGACCATGTCTCTGCAGTATTGACATGACTTAATGGAGACCATGTCTCTACAGTATTGACATGACTTAATGGAGACCATGTCTCTGCAGTATTGACATGACTTCATGAATACCATGTCTCTGCAGTATTGACATGACTTAATGGAGACCATGTCTCTGCAGTATTGACATGACTTAATGGAGACCATGTCTCTGCAGTATTGACATGACTTAATGGAGACCATGTCTCTGCAGTATTGACATGACTTAATGGAGACCATGTCTCTGCAGTATTGACATGACTTAATGGAGACCATGTCTCTGCAGTATTGACATGACTTAATGGAGACCATGTCTCTGCAGTATTGACATGACTTAATGGAGACCATGTCTCTGCAGTATTGACATGACTTAATGGAGACCATGTCTGTGCAGTATTGACATGACTTAATGGAGACCATGTCTGTGCAGTATTGACATGACTTAATGGAGACCATGTCTCTGCAGTATTGACATGACTTAATGGAGACCATGTCTCTGCAGTATTGACATGACTTAATGGAGACCATGTCTCTGCAGTATTGACATGACTTAATGGAGACCATGTCTCTGCAGTATTGACATGACTTAATGGAGACCATGTCTGTGCAGTATTGACATGACTTAATGGAGACCATGTCTCTGCAGTATTGACATGACTTAATGGAGACCATGTCTCTGCAGTATTGACATGACTTAATGGAGACCATGTCTCTGCAGTATTGACATGACTTAATGGAGACCATGTCTGTGCAGTATTGACATGACTTAATGGAGACCATGTCTGTGCAGTATTGACATGACTTAATGGAGACCATGTCTCTGCAGTATTGACATGACTTAATGGAGACCATGTCTCTGCAGTATTGACATGACTTAATGGAGACCATGTCTCTACAGTATTGACATGACTTAATGGAGACCATGTCTCTGCAGTATTGACATGACTTAATGGAGACCATGTCTCTGCAGTATTGACATGACTTAATGGAGACCATGTCTCTGCAGTATTGACATGACTTAATGGAGACCATGTCTCTGCAGTATTGACATGACTTAATGGAGACCATGTCTCTGCAGTATTGACATGACTTAATGGAGACCATGTCTGTGCAGTATTGACATGACTTAATGGAGACCATGTCTGTGCAGTATTGACATGACTTAATGGAGACCATGTCTCTGCAGTATTGACATGACTTAATGGAGACCATGTCTCTGCAGTATTGACATGACTTAATGGAGACCATGTCTCTGCAGTATTGACATGACTTAATGGAGACCATGTCTCTGCAGTATTGACATGACTTAATGGAGACCATGTCTCTGCAGTATTGACATGACTTAATGGAGACCATGTCTCTGCAGTATTGACATGACTTAATGGAGACCATGTCTCTACAGTATTGGCATGACTTCATGAATACCATGTCTCTACAGTATTGACATGACTTAATGGAGACCATGTCTCTGCAGTATTGACATGACTTCATGAATACCATATCTCTGCAGTATTGGCATGACTTCATGAATACCATGTCTCTGCAGTATTGGCATGACTTCATGAATACCATGTCTCTACAGTATTGACATGACTTAATGGAGACCATGTCTCTGCGGTATTGACATGCCTTAATGGAGACCATGTCTCTGCAGTATTGACATGACTTAATGGAGACCATGTCTCTGCAGTATTGACATGACTTAATGGAGACCATGTCTGTGCAGTATTGACATGACTTAATGGAGACCATGTCTCTGCAGTATTGACATGACTTAATGGATACCATGTCTCTGCAGTATTGACATGACTTAATGGAGACCATGTCTGTGCAGTATTGACATGACTTAATGGAGACCATGTCTCTGCAGTATTGACATGACTTAATGGAGACCATGTCTGTGCAGTATTGACATGACTTAATGGAGACCATGTCTCTGCAGTATTGACATGACTTAATGGAGACCATGTCTCTGCAGTATTGACATGACTTAATGGAGACCATGTCTCTGCAGTATTGACATGACTTAATGGAGACCATGTCTCTGCAGTATTGACATGACTTAATGGAGACCATGTCTCTGCAGTATTGACATGACTTAATGGAGACCATGTCTGTGCAGTATTGACATGACTTAATGGAGACCATGTCTGTGCAGTATTGACATGACTTAATGGAGACCATGTCTGTGCAGTATTGACATGACTTAATGGAGACCATGTCTGTGCAGTATTGACATGACTTAATGGAGACCATGTCTGTGCAGTATTGACATGACTTAATGGAGACCATGTCTGTGCAGTATTGACATGACTTAATGGAGACCATGTCTCTGCAGTATTGACATGACTTAATGGAGACCATGTCTCTGCAGTATTGACATGACTTAATGGAGACCATGTCTCTGCAGTATTGACATGACTTAATGGAGACCATGTCTCTGCAGTATTGACATGACTTAATGGAGACCATGTCTGTGCAGTATTGACATGACTTAATGGAGACCATGTCTCTGCAGTATTGACATGACTTAATGGAGACCATGTCTGTGCAGTATTGACATGACTTAATGGAGACCATGTCTCTGCAGTATTGACATGACTTAATGGAGACCATGTCTCTGCAGTATTGACATGACTTAATGGAGACCATGTCTCTGCAGTATTGACATGACTTAATGGAGACCATGTCTCTGCAGTATTGACATGACTTAATGGAGACCATGTCTCTGCAGTATTGACATGACTTAATGGAGACCATGTCTCTACAGTATTGACATGACTTAATGGAGACCATGTCTCTGCAGTATTGACATGACTTAATGAAGACCATGTCTCTGCAGTATTGGCATGACTTCATGAATACCATGTCTCTACAGTATTGACATGACTTAATGGAGACCATGTCTCTGCAGTATTGACATGCCTTAATGGAGACCATGTCTCTGCAGTATTGACATGACTTAATGGAGACCATGTCTCTGCAGTATTGACATGACTTAATGGAGACCATGTCTCTGCAGTATTGACATGACTTAATGGAGACCATGTCTCTGCAGTATTGACATGACTTAATGGAGACCATGTCTCTGCAGTATTGACATGACTTAATGGAGACCATGTCTCTGCAGTATTGACATGACTTAATGGAGACCATGTCTGTGCAGTATTGACATGACTTAATGGAGACCATGTCTCTGCAGTATTGACATGACTTAATGGAGACCATGTCTCTGCAGTATTGACATGACTTAATGGAGACCATGTCTCTGCAGTATTGACATGACTTAATGGAGACCATGTCTCTGCAGTATTGACATGACTTAATGGAGACCATGTCTCTGCAGTATTGACATGACTTAATGGAGACCATGTCTCTGCAGTATTGACATGACTTAATGGAGACCATGTCTCTGCAGTATTGACATGACTTAATGGAGACCATGTCTCTGCAGTATTGACATGACTTAATGGAGACCATGTCTCTGCAGTATTGACATGACTTAATGGAGACCATGTCTCTGCAGTATTGACATGACTTAATGGAGACCATGTCTCTGCAGTATTGACATGACTTAATGGAGACCATGTCTCTGCAGTATTGACATGACTTAATGGAGACCATGTCTCTACAGTATTGGCATGACTTCATGAATACCATGTCTCTACAGTATTGACATGACTTAATGGAGACCATGTCTCTGCAGTATTGACATGACTTCATGAATACCATTCTCTCAGTATTGCATGACTTCATGAATACCATGTCTCTGCAGTATTGGCATGACTTCATGAATACCATGTCTCTACAGTATTGACATGACTTAATGGAGACCATGTCTCTGCGGTATTGACATGCCTTAATGGAGACCATGTCTCTGCAGTATTGACATGACTTAATGGAGACCATGTCTCTGCAGTATTGACATGCCTTAATGGAGACCATGTCTGTGCAGTATTGACATGACTTAATGGAGACCATGTCTCTGCAGTATTGACATGACTTCATGAATACCATGTCTCTGCAGTATTGACATGCCTTAATGGATACCATGTCTCTGCAGTATTGACATGACTTAATGGAGACCATGTATGTGCAGTATTGACATGACTTAATGGAGACCATGTCTATGCAGTATTGACATGACTTAATTAAGTCATGTCAATACTGTAGAGACATGGTCTCCATTAAGTCATGTCAATACTGCAGAGACAGGGTCTCCGTTAATGTCAAACCCCTCGCGGGGACATAGACATGTTGCGCGTCAAAAACCGCAAAGAAGTTAAAACTATGAGTAGTTAAAAGTATAATTTAAGAAGGTAATGAAAATAAGTTGTGGTAAAAGTTTAAAAGCAGCTACGCAGAACAACTAGGGACTGGCATGTTCAATATGGCAAACTGTCATATTGAATTGCTCTATGGTAGGGAGATGGACAATGTCAGGAGGGAGGTGGTTCCAATGATAGATTGTTCTTGGAAAGAAGGAAAACTTGTAGTAGTCTGTAGTTGCTGTAATTAACCTATAGCTTAAGGAATGGCAATGGCGAACAGGACGGGAGAGAGGAACTAGGTAATTTTCAATGGGAATAGCAACACGATCATTTTTAATTTTATACATAAGGGATAACCTATTGTCAATACGCCGTTGGTCTAGTCTGCGTAGATTTAGGGAATGTAGCATGTCTGTAACACTTGAGGTACGATAGAAGTCAGCCTTTATCCAACGGGCTGCTCTTCGCTGGACACCTTCAATTTGGTATATCAATGTTTGGGTATGGGGCGACCAGATCTTGGAGTCATATTCAAGCTGGGGTCTCACTAGTGTCTGGTAAGCCATGGTCTTAAGGGGTTCAGATTTGACCTGGAGGTTTCTACATAGAAATCCTAATGTTTGGTTTGCTTTCTTTGTTGACCTTTTTATGTGGGTGTCCCTCGACAGGTTATTTGAGATATCCACGCCAAGGTATTTGGCTGAGGTGACCGACTCAAGTAGGACTCCATGGAGTTTATATTTGCTGGGAATAGGATGTTTCCTTCTGGTGAGGTGGATAACTTGACATTTGGAGGGGTTAAATTCCATGTCCCACTCCAACTCCCACTCTTCTAATCTCTTAAGATCGTTTTGTAGTGTGTCCGATTCATTTGCAGATGTCAGTGATAGATAGACTGCAGTATCATCTGCAAAGATGCGGACTTTGGAACTGATGTTTTGTGGGAGGTCGTTTATGTAGGCTAGGAAAAGCAGGGGTCCAAGTACGGATCTCTGTGGGACTCCAGAGGACACCGGAATGGCCCCTGAACTAACACCATTAAGGACAACTGACTGGAGTCTATTATCTAGAAAACTCTTAATCCACCTTAATGTTTGACCCCTGACTCCATATTCATGCATATTTAGTAGTACTTTCTCGTGATTGACCTTATCGAAAGCCTTACTGAAGTCTAATAGGATGAGATCTACCTGATGCTTGTTGTAGACAGAGGTAACCAAGTCATTGACTAGCATTACTAGTTGGGTCACGCATGGCCGTTTTTCTCTAAAACCATGCTGCAAATGGTACAGAATACTGTGGTTAGTGAAGTGTTTTACTATCGAGGAGGAAACTATATGTTCTAGTACCTTGCATAGAACACATGTCAGTGAGATAGGCCTATAGTTGGCGGGGTTTGACTTGTCCCCTTTTTTGTAAATGGGAGCAACATTTGCTGACTTCCACTGGGCAGGCAGTGATCCTTCATTGGGGGATTTTTGGAATAAGACTTCAAGGATAGGTGAAAGTTCTTTAGACAGGGTTTTAAGTATAATTGGCTTAATTTGGTCAGGACCATTAGCCTTGTGGGGGTTCAGGTTATTGAGAAGTTTCTCTATGCCATTTTAGCTTACTGTGATCTCATTCATGTTTGGCGTGGTTTGACCATTCAGGTTTCCATTTGTGTCCTGAATTTTCATTTTACAAATGGAGGTAAGTCTTAGTGGGGATTTGGAGCTGATGACAGACTGAAACTGTTCAGTGCTGTGGCTTTAGCAGCTTCTTCATGGTGGAATTTGTGTTCATGCTTTAGGGGTGGCATTGATTTGGAATCTTGCTTGGAATGCTTAAGGATGGAATAAAGTTTCTTGGTGTTTGATCTGTAAGGATGGGAGGCATCAGCACTGTTTAGATTTAGGATGTTTTCTAGGTATTGATGATAAGCCTCTTTGACCTTTTTCCGCACTAAATGTTTTAGATCCAGGAATTTCTTGCGATTTGAAGGCGTACTTGACTTCCTAGTATTTTTAAAGGCCCTATTTCGCCTTCTAATCATTCGCTTAACACTCTGATTGACCCAGGGTAGGTGCTCTCTTAACGATGACTGTTTGGATGGAATCCATTTATCTGTAAGGGTGTTTAGAGCATGAGAGAAATGTTCCCATAGCTTTTCAGTGCTTAGTGCGGTATATTTACATTCGTTGGTCATAACCTGGTGGTAGTCACATAATGACTGTTTAATGGCCTGCCAGTTTGCTTTCTTATAGAGTGGAATCCTGTGAGGCTTTTGATAACATATCCTTGCGGATGTGTTGACTTTTATTTCGACTACATTATGATCACTGATGCCAGGTAGAATATTGACCTGGTTTACTAAACTGGGGTTAGTTGTAAGGAATAAATCCAGGATGTTGTTTTCACGGGTGGGGAGGTTTACCATTTGGGTGAGGTTTGTATCATTAAACGTTTCAATGACCTGCCTATAGAAGGATGGGTGTTTGCAGTCGGTGGATAGGCTGGTAGTGTCCCAGTCCATCTTTGGTAGATTTAGGTCCCCAGCCACCCAGATGTTGGAGAAACGTTTATTAACCTTTACAATAGACGTACAGAATTGATTGAAACTGTCCATATCAAGCTCATGAGGGTTGTAATAAGCTCCAATAACAAGAGACTTATTTCCTACAAGGTCTAATTTTACCTATCTTTGGTGCTGACTCTATTGAAGTAGCATTTTTACAAAGCTGCTTCAAGCTGAATGGTTGGGGTTTGGAGAAAACTGAATTATTGTTTATTCAAGATGTTTGCTTTGGCTACAGGGTCAGTGTAAGTGAGGTCCTCGTTCTTTATGGGTGATACACAACAGTTTTTTTTTTATTCGGCAAAAATGAATAAACCTACACGTTAGTGGAAACACATTTTATTGATAATGTTATTCACTGTTAAAACTCTCCCGTCGAAGATTTTTTTGTTGCTGACAGAACCCGTGTCCTAGTATGGAAATGTGACCTGCTATGGCCAATGTATGTGGCAATTGTTTGCAAAGTATATATGCACGCAGCTTACAGTTGTGTTTTATTTGAAGAACAATATAAATACTCGGGATAGGCGTTATATTTGGACAGATGTGTACAAAATTGTTTCAAATAGGGCCATTTTAATGATCGATGCGAAATCTGAAATCCCACAGAATAGAATCCCTGTACTTAAATATATATATACTAGTACCCCCAAACGTGCCGAATCCCTGTGCAAATGAGTATAATTGTTTATTGTTGCCTAGTTGTGAATTCGTATAATAACTTTACATGAGAAACGCCATTGGAGCCGGTTACGTGATCTTTAAGAGGCCATATTGTTCTATATGTAAAATATAACACACATAGAACAATAATATTGTTAAACATATTGTGTTCTCTTGTGGCCGACTCCTGTGAGAAAAGTGTTCAAGTGAGAGATGATGACGATAAAACATTTATTCGTACTATCATAATACAGAAGTTACGTCCCTTGATCGGATTCCATCCGTAAACAAAATCAAATCAAAAAGACGACACTTGTTTCTTTTGGCAGACAAAATGAATGACGATATAGGTTTAGAAGTAGATCCCAGTAAAAGGGTAAGAGAAATTATATACATTTCTCAAAACAGTTATATTCCCGGTTGATGAAATCTTGTTTCTACCAATAATTTGCATAAAAAGTTCTCGAGACTCGTAACAAATAGTCAAATATGAAACAAACAAACATCTGACAGTGACATACCATGTTAGCCACAAACTACTACTTTCTGGATACATGAATCTCAGTAGCCAGGAGAACGGTTTGATAACTAATTTATTGTAAATGTTGGTTTTGGGATTTGAATATAAAGAAATGTTGGATTTTGACGTGGGACATATCTACAACTACAAGACTACATCCCCGCAAGGGGGTTGACAATGACATTAGAGGAAGCTAGATATATTTAAAATGAATTAAACTGATTTTAGTGATTAGCCAAATTATTGTGTTGCAGCTCTAGTCCAGTGATAGAGCATCGGATTTGGATTCGAAGGGTCCTGCGTTCGATACTGGGTCCTGTCACATATGTAGTGTCCTTCGGCAAGGCACCTCGCTTCGCAATCGTTGTAAAATAAATTTAAATAAGTTTAAACTAAGGCACCTCGCACACGCTGATTAGTTAACTGCTTCAGTCAAAGCCTGCCCTCCCACCAAGGAAATATGTCTTGGATCCCGCAAGGTATTTAAGCTTATTATCTTAAGCTTATTCTCATGTACAAAGTCATGAACAATCTAATAGCTGTACCATCTTCATATTATCCGCAACGTTCGCCACAATATGTGGACACCTTAAGATTCATCCCATACCATTGTAAACTGAACTTATACCAACACTCATTCTTCCCGAGAGCTGTTGTCTTGTGGAATAGGCTCCCAGACTCTATCATCGGTATGGACTCATTGGACAGTTTCTAAGAAGCTGTCCAGCCAGGGGCGAGGATTTAAATATAAATAGACATGTGTAGTGTAAATACAAGTTGAAGATTTTAAAGGCACATACAGTTTCACGTTCAAAGCGTCTGGCGGTGCACATGCACACGTTTTTAAACTGCACATCTCATCGTTATGTCTGCCTGGCGGATCTTGATGAGTAAAGACATTGAAGTTGAAGGTATTTGACATAAATGGAACAAACATCGTCAATGCTATATATGAAATGGAAATATTCTGTGAGAGCATCTAGCTAAAACGTCCACCCCTGATGGTGGATTTGGTATAGCACTAGACACCACACGCTGTACAAAGATTTAATTGTAACCTGCACCTGTTTGTATCTTATGTAAAGTCACCAAGTATGACAATGCTACAGAGTGTAGCTGTGCATTATAAGTATATTGTATTAATGTCAAACCCCTTGTGGGGACCTATACATGTTTCCTTGGCAGGCTTAGCTGACTTAAGCAATGTGTGTGAGGTGCGTTGCTCAATGACACCACATAACGTGCCCAGACCGAGTATCGAATCCGGTACCCTTCGATTCCAAATCAGACACTCTACCACTGGACCACAGACACCACACATCAATTATTGAAGAAGGTGAAATATGTATAATGTAAAAGCAACATTGAATTTGATTGAAAGCAATCTCAAATATTCGGATCGAGATGTAAACGTTGATGTTGTTGTTTTTTTATACTTATTAGAAAACGCCAGAAAGTTATGTTTTTGGTGTGCTTTCTGATGTCATGTAACTTTGTGTAAGCCGCTTTGTATTTTCAGGGCAGATCACAAGGAAGCAATAATATGTAATTAATTTGTGTATCTATTTGTCAGCATATAATTGAATGAAATCTTGTCATGTGTATTTCATAGAGTGCAAAACAAGGTCGACGTGCCCAGTCAAAACAGGCAAAAGCACCACCCGCTCCGGACTTTGAATCTGCTCCAGGTGGTAGTTCACCCAAACCAGGACAAGATACAGTAAGTCAATGAAGTACCCCATCCAACACAAGATAATGATAGTAAGACTAAAGCAAGCATGTACACAAGCCAGATGTAGTAAGTCAATGATTCCAGCCAGCACAAGATAATGATAGTAAGACTAAAGCAAGCATGTACACAAGCCAGATGTAGTAAGTCAATGATTCCAGCCAGCACAAGATAATGATAGTAAGACTAAAGCAAGCATGTACACAAGCCAGATGTAGTAAGTCAATGATTCCAGCCAGCACAAGATAATGATAGTAAGACTAAAGCAAGCATGTACACAAGCCAGATATAGTAAGTCAATGATTCCAGCCAGCACAAGATAATGATAGTAAGACTAAAGCAAGCATGTACACAAGCCAGATGTAGTAAGTCAATGATTCCAGCCAGCACAAGATAATGATAGTAAGACTAAAGCAAGCATGTACACAAGCCAGATGTAGTAAGTCAATGATTCCAGCCAGCACAAGATAATGATAGTAAGACTAAAGCAAGCATGTACACAAGCCAGATGTAGTAAGTCAATGATTCCAGCCAGCACAAAATAATCTATATGCCGCGATGCCTTGAAATATATATCCTGACAGTTTCACAGGCACATGTGAATGAAAGAGGGCGTAATTGATTTGTCAGCTGTTGGCTACTGTAGATGTACATTCATTCATACAACACCTGCAGCTCAAACATTGTGAAAGAACCACAATTCCTACAAAGACTGTTTCAAACTTAATATTTTCATTAGTTCCACTCGACCAATGCTATTTTCATCGTGGACAATCACTCTCTAGAGTTGATCGGTTTCGCTAGAGTTGATCGGTTTCACTAGAGTTGATCGGTTTCACTAGAGTTAATCCAATCTCTTAATCCCTTACCAAACTGTACAATTGTTTCCGAGATATATAAGTACATTTATATATATATGTAGCGTTAAAGCGACACTACATCAGTGAAAATGCAAATTTATACAGAATGTAATTTCCTATTATATGGTATATTTTCCCCCCAAATATTTGTCTCAAAAACTGAGTATCTCAACTAATAAACAAACATTGTATACACGGTTTGTTGACATAACAAAATAATGTAAATAGTGTCGACATCCATGCGGAATACAACACATGTATCTTGAATACCGGTAATTAATTTATCAGAACGCTCGTTTCAACGCGAATTGCGCCGCTTTAGAATTTTTCAAAACAAATTGAAAATGCTACAAAATCTCTATTTGACGTACATTTTTGCCGAATAAACCTACACGTTAGTGGAAACACATTTTATTGATAATGTTATTCACAGTTAAAACTCTCCCGACGAAGATTTTTTTTTGTTGCTGACAGAACCCGTGTCCTAGTACGGAAATGTGACCTGCTATGGCCAATGTTTGTGGCAATTGTTTGCAAAGTATACATGCATGCAGCTTAAAGTTGTGTTTTATTTGAAGAACAATATAAAGACTCGGGATAGGCGTTATATTTGGACAGCTTTGTACAAAATTGTCTCAGATAGGGCCATTTTACTGATCGATGCAAAATCTGACGGCCCACAGAGTAGAATCCCTGTACTTAAATATATATACTAGTACCCCCAAACGTGCCGAATCCCTGTGGTATGGATCAGTTCCGGTTAGATCCAATAAGGGCACTCCAGGCAAGCAGCTCACACACAGCTTGTGCCACTCAGTACTTTCATCAGGAAGATGATATAAGTTCACATACCAGGACTGTATACTAGTACTAGAAAGTCACCCATATTGATATAACATGCATATTATGCATGGTGCTATCCACTTTTAATCAGGGCCTGTCCATTTTAAATTGGGGCCTGTCCATTTTCAGAGGGGAAAAGCCCTGGGCCTGTTTGTTAAAAATATTTTCTGTGAGCACTGCCAATATATCTCACATTTGTGTTTATGCATATTTATTTGTAGACTAATCTTAGTTGAATTATCTCTAGACTACAGTATCACACGTTATGTATTGACTCCAATAAGAAACAAATGTCAATTCAGGAGCATGGATGACAGTTATATGAAATCCTACTTTCACTTTTGAAAGTTTGTAAACCATAAAAACACTGTTTATTGATTCAATGTTAGTGTTCGAATGTATTCAGAAGAATTTGTAGTAGCAATTCATGTGTACGTTAACAAATGCATTTTTTGGCTTTTTGCGATGTTATGTCGCTTTAAGGATAATGATATCATATATTGACAAATACTATCAATTCAAAGTATTTTAAACGTCTAGCCTAAGGACACACCACCGATGCCGTTCTGGTGGGCTTAAGCTCACAACCCATTGGCTGCAAGGCGGACACCATATACATTGCACCGCAGAGGCACATACATGTACATACTATCACTCGATATGAAACATTTGTAATGATCATGTGATTTATTGTAGGATGATGGACCACCAAAACCAAACCGAGTGTCTGGCTGGGGAGAAGACGCACCAAGAAGGAGGTATACACGCTTCCTTATCCATCTAGCATGTATAAATAACTACACCAATTTAAGACTTACTGTAGTTTTCTTAGGCCCCCTTTCCAAGAAATGGTATATAACTACTTTGATTCTTTTCATCCAATCTTATGAAGATTAGTCACAATATAGCGGATCCAGCCTGCTCCAGCCAAGTTTGATTACCAGCCTGATTGTACATATGACCTCAGAGTATGACCCTTTAATATTAAAGAAATTGTCACCTCACTAGTTTGTTCTTCTGGTTGCAAAGAAGTAATTTTATATAAAACATACGGTAAATCATTTACATATATAATAACGTTTGTATATACAGTAAATCTGTTACATATATAATAACGTTTGTATATACAGTAAATCTGTTACATATATAATAACGTTTGTATATACAGTAAATCTGTTACATATATAATAACATTTGTATATACAGTAAATCTGTTACATATATAATAACATTTGTATATACAGTAAATCTGTTACATATATAATAACGTTTGTATATACAGTAAATCTGTTACATATATAATAACGTTTGTATATACAGTAAATCTGTTACATATATAATAACGTTTGTATATACAGTAAATCTGTTACATATATAATAACGTTTGTATATACAGTAAATCTGTTGCATATATAATAACATTTGTATATACAGTAAATCTGTTACATATATAATAACGTTTGTATATACAGTAAATCTGTTACATATATAATAACATTTGTATATACAGTAAATCTGTTACATATATAATAACGTTTGTATATACAGTAAATCTGTTACATATATAATAACGTTTGTATATACAGTAAATCTGTTACATATATAATAACATTTGTATATACAGTAAATCTGTTACATATATAATAACGTTTGTATATACAGTAAATCTGTTACATATATAATAACGTTTGTATATACTGTAAATCTGTTACATATATAATAACGTTTGTATATACAGTAAATCTGTTACATATATAATAACGTTTGTATATACAGTAAATCTGTTACATATATAATAACGTTCGTATATACAGTAAATCTGTTACATATATAATAACGTTCGTATATTTACGGTAAATCTGTTACATATATAATAACGTTCGTATATTTACGGTAAATCAGTTACATATATAACAACATTCGTATATTTTCAGAGGAAGGAACCTTGGAGAGGGCATGGAACAGTTTGAAGAGTAAGATATTGTCATACTTTAATGCACTCATTGAACGTGTAAATAATATAATTTCAATTAAGATTCTGAAGCTAGGCTTCACACATTTTATGCAGGGAGCACTTTTATAATTGCATTGTACTGCTCATAGCACATGTTACGGTATATTAATTACATATAGCAAGATGTCTGATATATCCTTCACATGATCATCTAGTCCTTCCATCACATGATCATCTAGTCCTTCCATCACATGATCATCTAGTATTTCCATCACATGATCATCTGGTCCTTCCTTCACATGATCATCTAGTATTTCCATCACATGATCATCTAGTCCTTCCATCACATGATCATCTAGTCCTTCCATCACATGATCATCTAGTATTTCCATCACATGATCATCTAGTCCTTCCATCACATGATCATCTAGTCCTTCCATCACATGATCATATAATCCTTCCATCACATGATCATCTATTCCATCCATCACATGATCATCTGGTCCTTCCATCACAAGATCATCTGGTCCTTCCTTCACATGATCATCTAGTCCTTCCATCACATGATCATCTAGTCCTTCCATCACATGATCATCTAGTCCTTCCATCACATGATCATCTAGTATTTCCATCACATGATCATCTGGTCCTTCCTTCACATGATCATCTAGTATTTCCATCACATGATCATCTAGTCCTTCCATCACATGATCATCTAGTCCTTCCATCACATGATCATCTAGTATTTCCATCACATGATCATCTAGTCCTTCCATCACATGATCATCTAGTCCTTCCATCACATGATCATATAATCCTTCCATCACATGATCATCTATTCCATCCATCACATGATCATCTGGTCCTTCCATCACAAGATCATCTGGTCCTTCCTTCACATGATCATCTAGTCCTTCCATCACATGATCATCTAGTCCTTCCATCACATGATCATCTAGTCCTTCCATCACATGATCATCTAGTCCTTCATCAGGTCCTTCCATCACATGATCATCTAGTCCTTCCATCACATGATCATCTAGTCCTTCCATCACATGATCATATAATCCTTCCATCACATGATCATCTAGTCCATCCATCACATGATCATCTAGTCCTTCCATCACATGATCATCTAGTCCTTCATCAGGTCCTTCCATCACATGATCATCTAGTCCTTCCATCACATGATCATATAATCCTTCACCATTTTGAAACAGTGGAAGATGGCATTTTCTTTCCCACTGCTAGTGTTTCCTCCCATATAAATATTGACCATGACATTTTTCGAGCTCAATCACTTCATACGAGCTGTTCATTGATCTTGTTCTAGTGGGGATCTGTCCCCCAGTGTCATGCTGATTTGTGTGTTCCTGTTCTATTGGGTATCCGTCCCCCAGTGTCATGCTGATTTGTGTGTTCCTATTCTATTGGGTATCCGTCCCCCAGTGTCATGCTGATTTGTGTGTTCCTATTCTAGTGGGGATCTGTCCCCCAGTGTCATGCTGATTTGTGTGTTCCTGTTCTATTGGGTATTCGTCCCCCCAGTGTCATGCTGATTTGTGTGTTCCTATTCTAGTGGGGATCTGTCCCCCAGTGTCATGCTGATTTGTGTGTTCCTATTCTATTGGGTATCCGTCCCCCAGTGTCATGCTGATTTGTGTGTTCCTATTCTAGTGGGGATCCGTCCGCCAGTGTCATGCTGATTTGTGTGTTCCTATTCTATTGGGTATCCGTCCCCCAGTGTCATGCTGATTTGTGTGTTCCTATTCTATTGGGTATCCGTCCCCCAGTGTCATGCTGATTTGTGTGTTCCTATTCTAGTGGGGATCCGTCCGCCAGTGTCATGCTGATTTGTGTGTTCCTATTCTATTGGGTATCCGTCCCCCAGTGTCATGCTGATTTGTGTGTTCCTATTCTAGTGGGGATCCGTCCCCCAGTGTCATGCTGATTTGTGTGTTCCTATTCTATTGGGTATCCGTCCCCCAGTGTCATGCTGATTTGTGTGTTCCTATTCTATTGGGTATCCGTCCCCCAGTGTCATGCTGATTTGTGTGTTCCTTTCACAGGGTTATATTTGCTATATCTTGTATATAATGTCTACTTTCACAGGGTTATATTTGCTATATATTGTATATAATGTCTACTTTCACAGGGTTATATTTGCTATATATTGTATATAATGTCTACTTTCACAGGGTTATATTTGCTATATCTTGTATATAATGTCTACTTTCACAGGGTTATATTTGCTATATATTGTATATAATGTCTACTTTCACAGGGTTAAATTTGCTATATCTTGTATATACTGTCTACTTTCACAGGATTATATTTGCTATATCTTGTATATACTGTCTACTTTCACAGAGTTATATTTGCTATATCTTGTATATAATGTCTACTTTCACAGGATTATATTTGCTATATCTTGTATATAATGTCTACTTTCACAGGATTATATTTGCTATATCTTGTATATAATGTCTACTTGCTGTAGTGTTGCGTATTCTGCTAGGACAAATAAGTTATCAAAACAGAGGTATTGTTTATAATATTTTCATTATTGACGACATAGGACGTAGGTATCATGTGTGTGTTTTTGCTTCATGTACAGTACTTCCAAATGCTTCTGTCAAAAGCACAATTTATATGTTTTCTAATGACTTGGTCCTTAATTATGTTATTTTTCCTCATAACAGTGCTTAAGTTAGACATACCAAATACGGCGACGTTTGGGAACCTGGATAAACTGCTTACTGTATTGTCTACAGTGGAACCTGTCTTAAGCAGCCAGCCAAGGGACTCACAGAAAGTGGCTGCATAGCACAGGTGGCTGCTTAATAGATGACAAATGTATATTAAAACAACATATTGGGAATCTGGAAACTGGCTGCTTAATATAGGTTGGCTGCTTAATGGAGGTGACCACTAGCACATGTTTGACTGTAGTTGAACATATTTCACCCTCAAAAAAATATAGGGAGAAGGGAGAAAACCCAGGGAGATTATATCTTCTAAATTTCCTTCTAGCTTGAGCTCTGAACATGTAAATAGACACCACATTGATTTAATATTTCAGTATGTGATACATAACAATTAACCCATTCAACACTACAGACCTCTAAATAGGCTTACAAAAAGTGTAGATCCTGATCTCATCAGGATCTGCACTTGTTGCGAGTAATATTACTATTTTTAGACAAAATTACCCATTTTGATAAATGAACTCGTCCAAATGTAATTTTCTTATTAATTTATTGGTCTAAAAATATCCTGCACCAGTCCATGTCAGTTTTTTTGTGTTGAATGGGTTAATATAAGTCTCGCTCGCCCATATGGTTCGCCGTAGGTGAGGGTAAATAAGCTCGATCATCATCTAATATAAGTCTCCCGTAAAACACCTGAACTTATTCTTGTAGCGATATATTTCATGGCCTTGACATTGAATCTGAGATGGACAAAATAGATCGTGCCCGAAGGCCCAGAAAACACGAGGGCTGGGGCAAAGAGATGGAAGAGTTGAGTGATTGTGACCCCTGAGATTTGTATTTTGTGACCCTCATATTAACTGTTCATACCTGTAGATTTGTTTAGAGCATTTGATGTTACCATCAACCAGGTCACAATTAACTGTGAACAACTTGTAATAAACATTTTAACCACTATATACAAAACATGGGGCAAATATTAACAGCAGACTACTAGCAGAAGACAACTTTAGTAAGAATTGATTTTATGTTGCTTAGAACTATAATATAAGTGTTGACAAACACCAGATACCATATATACTCGGTCATAACTCGACCATATTTGCTTCTCGCAATTGTCGATTGACTTATGGGGCTGAATGCCACAAATAACTTATAACTTGTAGCCCAACCCATTTGCTTTTTTCCCCCTTGACAAAACAAATGTATCGTATACTGCAATCATATAATTACATATTAATCTCTGATTTGTTCTTAGTATTGTATGTATATATGTAATGTATTGTATGAAAAAATGCAATAAAATATTATTTAAAAAAAAAAAGAATGCCACAAAAGAATTTTTTTTTGTGTAGAAATTTTTCATTTGTTTTTAAAAATAAACTGGTCCTGTGTTACTATCATTGTATATTAGTTTAATGTAGACCGGTGATTGCAAGAATATTCTAGGGATGGTCCAGTGATTAACGAGGTGTAAACTGTAAATCCACAGGTCCTGAGTTTGAGCCCCCCATCCCACAATAAAATATGTGGTAGTTCATTTTGGACTTGAAACCGAGATCCCATTTATCGGTGCTATACACCAGACATATACAAGGACGCAGGGCTGTTTCTGTAATTGGGACATCTTCAGTCATCAAATATAAAACTAAATGGTATTTTGTATTGCTTGTAAATATCAAGTGATCTGTAAAATATTTTGAGTTGCACTTGTGTGTATGTTTTGTATGTTTCTACCGTACCTACCATCACCTCCTACACCTGTGATGCTCCATATTGTTAATACCTCCACAACTGTTACCTCACTGACCTCACAAATGTTGCCTACACAAGATGTGTGTACTTGTTGGTACCAGCATCTTTAGATTGTGTGAACTCACTGCACTTGATATATAACGTGAGATGTTGTCAACATATGTTTTCATTGTTTGCTATTGTTATATGTGTATTATGATGTGATTTCTATGCTGCACAAAGATTGCTGGAGAGCGTTTAATTGCAACCTTGTCAGTCTGTATGTCGTAATAGCGCAGTGGTAGCGAAAGGCCCAGGGTTCGAGCCTCCGCTGGAGCTGTTACGATTGTGCCCTTAGGCAAGGCATTTAAATTCCACATTACCTTCTCTCTCCCCCATCATGGCGATGGATTCCATCAGGAATGAGGTCTCGAGAGCGATTAATATAAGTTGTAAGAACTTGTTTCGCAATCGAGTTAAAATAAATTTGTATCATAATCAATAACAAACAAATTCATACTTTCGTGGCTAGAAGAATAGATAATAGTAAATCTCTTAATTCTGTAGCGCTAATGTGGATACAAGCACTCTTTGATGCAGTACACACACAGAGAATAGAGAGAACATAATGTAACTGCTATGTAATTGTAGTGTAACATATCCATTTATGAGATGTCCAACAGTGTGGCGGTATATCTTATGTACGTTTTAACCTTTTCTAAGTACCGAAGAGAACACAAATAGAATTGCATAAAGCCCAAACATGACAAGAGTTCAGCACATTGATGTATTCTGTGCGCACTAATTACATGTAGGTTCATGATTCTACGGTCAAGGTCACACTTTGGTGTCGTAGAGAAATTCCTTTTACAGCAAGAACTTGAGAACTCGAGCTGCACCGAAGAGCTCAGTACCAGTATATTGAGAATATCAGACAGCATGCAGTGTGTAACGCTTACTATTATTAGTCCCATACCTCAAAGGTCAAGGTCACAACTCTTGGGTCAAATATAAGATCTTGTTTCGCGAAGAACGTGAGAATTTCATTAGCTTCAGAGGTTGTATGTATGCCGTGTGCAACAATCTTGAGAGTCAGCTGTCAATACTGGGAATGTTCATGAATGCACAGGCATAATAAGTACAGTCAAACCTGTCTTAAGCAGCCAGACAAGGGATTCTCAGAAATTGGCTGCTTACCACAGGTGGCTGTTTAATAGAGGTTAAATATATAATAAAACAACATAATGGGTATATGAAAACTGGCTGCTTAATACAGGTTGGCTGCTTAATAGTTTAAACATATTTTATTTTATCAATATTTACATCATGTTGTAACATTAATATACAAGAACAAATGGATTAAATCGGAAGCTAGTAGCTTATTTAGATTTTCACCATCATGCTTAATAGAGGTGACCACTAACACAGGTTTGACTGTATATTAAATCAATCGTTAATGAAATTCAGGAATTGAAAGTTCTACTCGCTTCTAAAGGCGAGTTGAAATTAGTTATGGATGTGAACAAATTTGAAGATATTTGTGCTGTATTTTGTCCATTTAGTTGCAAGATTTGTCAAACTAAGGGGAAGTAATTATTTTTGAAATGTTTGATCCCCTCAGCTTTGTCTCATTTGATTGTTCCTTGCCACAGCGTGTGCTACGTTACATTTGATTGTTCCTCGCCACAGCGTGTGCTACGTTACATTTGATTGTTCCTCGCCACAGCTTGTGCTACGTTACATTTGATTGTTCCTCGCCACAGCGTGTGCTATGCTACGTTACATTTGATTGTTCCTCGCCACAGTGTGTGCTACGTTACATTTGATTGTTCCTCGCCACAGCGTGTGTTATGTTCCATTTGATTGTTCCTCGCCACAGTGTGTGCTATGGTTACATTTGATTGTTCCTCGCCACAGTGTGTGCTATGTTACATTTGATTGTTCCTCGCCACAGTGTGTGCTACGTTACATTTGATTGTTCCTCGCCACAGTGTGTGCTATGTTACATTTGATTGTTCCTCGCCACAGTGTGTGCTATGTTACATTTGATTGTTCCTCGCCACAGCGTGTGCTATGTTACATTTGATTGTTCCTCGCCACAGTGTGTGCTATGTTACATTTGATTGTTCCTCGCCACAGTGTGTGCTATGTTACATTTGATTGTTCCTCGCCACAGTGTGTGCTATGTTACATTTGATTGTTCCTCGCCACAGTGTGTGCTATGTTACATTTGATTGTTCCTCGCCACAGTGTGTGCTATGTTACATTTGATTGTTCCTCGCCACAGTGTGTGCTATGTTACATTTGATTGTTCCTCGCCACAGTGTGTGCTATGTTACATTTGATTGTTCCTCGCCACAGTGTGTGCTATGTTACATTTGATTGTTCCTCGCCACAGTGTGTGCTATGTTACATTTGATTGTTCCTCGCCACAGTGTGTGCTATGTTACATTTGATTGTTCCTCGCCACAGTGTGCTATGTTACATTTGATTGTTCCTCGCCACAGTGTGTGCTATGTTACATTTGATTGTTCCTCGCCACAGTGTGTGCTATGTTACATTTGATTGTTCCTCGCCACAGCGTGTGCTATGTTACATTTGATTGTTCCTCGCCACAGTGTGTGCTATGTTACATTTGATTGTTCTGCCACAGTGTGTGCTATGTTACATTTGATTGTTCCTCGCCACAGTGTGTGCTATGTTACATTTGATTGTTCCTCGCCACAGTGTGTGCTATGTTACATTTGATTGTTCCTCGCCACAGCGTGTGCTATGTTACATTTGATTGTTCCTCGCCACAGTGTGTGCTATGCTATGTTACATTTGATTGTTCCTCGCCACAGCGTGTGCTACGTTAAATTTGATTGTTCCTCGCCACAGTGTGTGCTATGCTATGTAACATTTGATTGTTCCTCGCCACAGTGTGTGCTATGTTACATTTGATTGTTCCTCGCCACAGTGTGTGCTATGTTACATTTGATTGTTCCTCGCCACAGTGTGTGCTATGTTACATTTGAGTGTTCCTTGCCACAGTGTGTGCTATGCTATGTTACATTTGATTGTTCCTCGCCACAGTGTGTGCTGTGCTATGTTACATTTGATTGTTCCTCGCCACAGTGTGTGCTACGTTACATTTGATTGTTCCTCGCCACAGTGTATGCTATGTTACATTTGATTGTTCCTCGCCACAGCGTGTGCTATGTTACATTTGATTGTTCCTCGCCACAGTGTGTGCTATGTTACATTTGATTGTTCCTCGCCACAGTGTGTGCTATGCTATGTTACATTTGATTGTTCCTTCGCCACAGTGTGTGCTATGCTACGTTACATTTGATTGTTCCTAGTCACAGCGTGTGCTACGTTACATTTGATTGTTCCTTGCCACAGCGTTTGCTAGGTTACATTTGATTGTTCTTCGCCACAGCGTATGCTACGTTTCATTTGATTGTTCCTCGCCACAGTGTGTGCTATGTTACATTTGATTGTTCCTCGTCACAGTGTGTGTTATGTTACATTTGATTGTTCCTCGCCACAGCGTGTGCTATGTTACATTTGATTGTTCCTCGCCACAGTGTGTGCTACGTTACATTTGATTGTTCCTCGCCACAGTGTGTGCTATGTTACATTTGATTGTTCCTCGCCACAGTGTGTGCTACGTTACATTTGATTGTTCCTCGCCACAGCGTGTGCTACGTTACATTTGATTGTTCCTCGCCACAGCGTGTGCTATGTTACATTTGATTGTTCCTCGCCACCGTCTGTGCTATGTTACATTTGATTGTTCCTCGCCACAGTGTGTGCTACGTTACATTTGATTGTTCCTCGCCACAGTGTGTGCTATGCTATGTTACATTTGATTGTTCCTCGCCACAGCGTGTGCTATGTTACATCTGATTGTTCCTCGCCACAGCGTGTGCTATGTTACATTTGATTGTTCCTCACCACAATGTGTGCTATGCTATGTTACATTTGATTGTTCCTCGCCACAGCGTGTGCTATGTTACATCTGATTGTTCCTCGCCACAGCGTGTGCTACGTTACATTTGATTGTTCCTCGCCACAGTGTGTGCTATGTTACATTTGATTGTTCCTCGCCACAGTGTGTGCTATGCTATGTTACATTTGATTGTTCCTCACCACAGCGTGTGCTACGTTACATTTGATTGTTGCTCGCCACAGTGTGTGCTATGTTACATTTGATTGTTCCTCGCCACAGCGTGTGCTATGTTACATTTGATTGTTCCTCGCCACAGTGTGTGCTATGTTACATTTGAGTGTTCCTTGCCACAGTGTGTGCTATGCTATGTTACATTTGATTGTTCCTCGCCACAGTGTGTGCTATGTTACATTTGATTGTTCCTCGCCACAGCGTGTGCTACGTTACATTTGATTGTTCCTCGCCACAGTGTGTGCTATGTTACATTTGATTGTTCCTCGCCACAGCGTGTGCTATGTTACATTTGATTGTTCCTCGCCACAGTGTGTGCTATGTTACATTTGATTGTTCCTCGCCACAGTGTGTGCTATGCTATGTTACATTTGATTGTTCCTTCGCCACAGTGTGTGCTATGCTACGTTACATTTGATTGTTCCTCGTCACAGCGTGTGCTACGTTACATTTGATTGTTCCTCGCCACAGCGTGTGCTATGTTACATTTGATTGTTCCTCGCCACAGCGTGTGCTACGTTACTTTGATTGTTCCTCGCCACAGTGTGTGCTATGTTACATTTGATTGTTCCTCGCCACAGTGTGTGCTATGTTACATTTGATTGTTCCTCGCCACAGCGTGTGCTATGTTACATTTGATTGTTCCTCGCCACAGTGTGTGCTACGTTACATTTGATTGTTCCTCGCCACAGTGTGTGCTATGTTACATTTGATTGTTCCTCGCCACAGTGTGTGCTACGTTACATTTGATTGTTCCTCGCCACAGTGTGTGCTATGGTTACATTTGATTGTTCCTCGCCACAGCGTGTGCTATGTTACATTTGATTGTTCCTCGCCACAGTGTGTGCTATGTTACATTTGATTGTTCCTCGCCACAGTGTGTGCTATGTTACATTTGATTGTTCCTCGCCACAGTGTGTGCTATGTTACATTTGATTGTTCCTCGCCACAGTGTGTGCTATGTTACATTTGATTGTTCCTCGCCACAGTGTGTGCTATGCTACGTTACATTTGATTGTTCCTCGCCACAGCGTGCTATGTACATTTGATTGTTCCTCGCCACAGTGTGTGCTGATGTTACATTTGATTGTCCTCGCCACAGTGTGTGCTATGTTACATTTGATTGTTCCTCGCCACAGTGTGTGCTATGTTACATTTGATTGTTCCTCGCCACAGTGTGTGCTATGTTACATTTGATTGTTCCTCGCCACAGTGTGTGCTATGCTATGTTACATTTGATTGTTCCTCGCCACAGCGTGTGCTATGTTACATTTGATTGTTCCTCGCCACAGTGTGTGCTATGTTACATTTGATTGTTCCTCGCCACAGCGTGTGCTATGTTACATTTGATTGTTCCTCGCCACAGTGTGTGCTGTGCTATGTTACATTTGATTGTTCCTCGCCACAGCGTGTGCTACGTTACATTTGATTGTTCCTCGCCACAGTGTGTGCTATGTTACATTTGATTGTTCCTCGCCACAGCGTGTGCTATGTTACATTTGATTGTTCCTCGCCACAGTGTGTGCTATGTTACATTTGATTGTTCCTCGCCACAGTGTGTGCTATGCTATGTTACATTTGATTGTTCCTCGCCACAGTGTGTGCTATGCTACGTTACATTTGATTGTTCCTCGTCACAGCGTGTGCTACGTTACATTTGATTGTTCCTCGCCACAGCGTGTGCTACGTTACATTTGATTGTTCCTCGCCACAGAGTGTGCTATGTACATTTGATTGTTCCTCGCCACAGCTGTGTGTTTTGTTTGTTGTGGTTGGGTGTGTGTGTTTTTGGTGTTTTGGTGTGTGCTATGTTTTTACATTTGATTTTTCCTCGCCACAGTGTGTGCTATGTTACATTTGATTGTTCCTCGCCACAGTGTGTGCTATGTTGTTACATTTGATTGTTCCTCGCCACAGTGTGTGCTATGTTACATTTGATTGTTCCTCGCCACAGTGTGTGCTACGTTACATTTGATTGTTCCTCGCCACAGCGTGTGCTATGTTACATTTGATTGTTCCTCGCCACAGTGTGTGCTATGCTTGTTACATTTGATTGTTCCTCGCCACAGCGTGTGCTACGTTAAATTTGATTGTTCCTTGCCACAGTGTGTGCTATGCTATGTTACATTTGATTTTTCCTCGCCACAGTGTGTGCTATGTTACATTTTATTGTTCCTCGCCACAGTGTGTGCTATGTTACATTTGATTGTTCCTCGCCACAGTGTGTGCTATGTTACATTTGAGTGTTCCTTGCCACAGTGTGTGCTATGCTATGTTACATTTGATTGTTCCTCGCCACAGTGTGTGCT
>CM026404.1:95649019-95652931 GCA_014843695.1 Archivesica marissinica | reverse complement strand
TTGTTACTGTGTGAAGGTGGGTCTAACTGCATGAATTCGTTCTATGTATACATAAACCTTGAACTTGTTACTGTGTGAAGGTGGGTCTAACTGCATGAATTCGTTCTATGTATACATAAACCTTGAACTTGTTACTGTGTGAAGGTGGGCCTAACTGCATGAATTCGTTCTATGTATACATAAACCTTGAACTTGTTACTGTGTGAAGGTGGGCCTAACTGCATGAATTCGTTCTATGTATACATAAACCTTGAACTTGTTACTGTGTGAAGGTGGGTCTAACTGCATGAATTCGTTCTATGTATACATAAACCTTGAACTTGTTACTGTGTGAAGGTGGGTCTAACTGCATGAATTCGTTCTATGTATACATAAACCTTGAACTTGTTACTGTGTGAAGGTGGGTCTAACTGCATGAATTCGTTCTATGTATACATAAACCTTGAACTTGTTACTGTGTGAAGGTGGGTCTAACTGCATGAATTCGTTCTATGTATACATAAACCTTGAACTTGTTACTGTGTGAAGGTGGGTCTAACTGCATGAATTCGTTCTATGTATACATAAACCTTGAACTTGTTACTGTGTGAAGGTGGGTCTAACTGCATGAATTCGTTCTATGTATACATAAACCTTGAACTTGTTACTGTGTGAAGGTGGGTCTAACTGCATGAATTCGTTCTATGTATACATAAACCTTGAACTTGTTACTGTGTGAAGGTGGGTCTAACTGCATGAATTCGTTCTATGTATACATAAACCTTGAACTTGTTACTGTGTGAAGGTGGGTCTAACTGCATGAATTCGTTCTATGTATACATAAACCTTGAACTTGTTACTGTGTGAAGGTGGGTCTAACTGCATGAATTCGTTCTATGTATACATAAACCTTGAACTTGTTACTGTGTGAAGGTGGGTCTAACTGCATGAATTCGTTCTATGTATACATAAACCTTGAACTTGTTACTGTGTGAAGGTGGGTCTAACTGCATGAATTCGTTCTATGTATACATAAACCTTGAACTTGTTACTGTGTGAAGGTGGGTCTAACTGCATGAATTCGTTCTATGTATACATAAACCTTGAACTTGTTACTGTGTGAAGGTGGGTCTAACTGCATGAATTCGTTCTATGTATACATAAACCTTGAACTTGTTACTGTGTGAAGGTGGGCCTAACTGCATGAATTCGTTCTATGTATACATAAACCTTGAACTTGTTACTGTGTGAAGGTGGGTCTAACTGCATGAATTCGTTCTATGTATACATAAACCTTGAACTTGTTACTGTGTGAAGGTGGGCCTAACTGCATGAATTCGTTCTATGTATACATAAACCTTGAACTTGTTACTGTGTGAAGGTGGGTCTAACTGCATGAATTCGTTCTATGTATACATAAACCTTGAACTTGTTACTGTGTGAAGGTGGGTCTAACTACATGAATTCGTTCTATGTATACATAAACCTTGAACTTGTTACTGTGTGAAGGTGGGCCTAACTGCATGAATTCGTTCTATGTATACATAAACCTTGAACTTGTTACTGTGTGAAGGTGGGTCTAACTGCATGAATTCGTTCTATGTATACATAAACCTTGAACTTGTTACTGTGTGAAGGTGGGCCTAACTGCATGAATTCGTTCTATGTATACATAAACCTTGAACTTGTTACTGTGTGAAGGTGGGCCTAACTGCATGAATTCGTTCTATGTATACATAAACCTTGAACTTGTTACTGTGTGAAGGTGGGCCTAACTGCATGAATTCGTTCTATGTATATGTCAAAACGACGACCAACTCAAAGACATATTTCTGTATAGAATTATATACAAGTATAGAATTATATACAAATATAGACAGAACACGTCTACATCAAAGCTCATGTTCTGGTGGGAAAATGAAGCAGACAATTCAATAAAAACACGAGTTCAATCTTAATTGGCTACGCGCAGGCGGAAATCCCGTACCCTGGTAGATAATTTGACGGAAATGAAAGTTGACCAGGTAGTGTAGTGGTAGGGTAGCAGTTCAAAGCTTCCGTTAATCAAGACTTTGATTTCAACCTTTGATTCGGAAACTCGCAATTTGCCGTAAGCGAAGGTCATGTCCTCACTGAAGGACTCGGAAAAGCGAAGATGTCATCTAAGGTTAATCAGACTGTTGGAAATGTGTCCTAAATTTATTCTACTAGTTGAATACAATTAATGAGGCGAAGTCAATTACATGCATTCGAGTAAAAGCGTGTAATTTTCACAGTGGTATGTCCAACTGGTTCCCTTCACGAACGCCACGTTTTTATTGTGAAAGTAGATTGGGCCGAAAGACATTTACTATGGAGAGACTGTTAAACATCACTGTGTGAATGATAGGAGTGTGTGAAATTCTCAATGGAATAGATGGCTAGGTGGACTAGTAAAGAAGAAGTGCACAAATTGGTTTGAATGTCAATTTTATATGAAATGTACGTCGCGAAAAGCCATTTGTCCATAAACGGTATATATAATTGAGCATACTTCGATAATACGAATACGACCCGAATGCTTTACAAAATGAAAATATTTATTCAAGAAACTTAACCATGAATTAAGATGGAAATGCATTACACACTAACTCATAATGTATTACTAGTAAATATTAATGTTACTGTGCTATATACGTGTTTAAAACACTGTCATGACATCATACTTTGTACGTGCTGTACTTTATTTTTAATATTGAACTGCTCTCAATACTATAGGCCAGAGTATTATATCAAATCCTATACATAAATGCACGAAATTTATCAATTTTATTTAGTAAGATCTTGTTATATAATTGTGTGTTTTAAGTAAGATAAATTATAAGCTTCAAACAGATCCAATATGTAAAATATTGGTATTGTGTCCTCTACGCGCCTCACACTGTCCACTATTTTACATATTGTATCGTTTTCGGGTTATATCCTATACATCGCTGTAGGTTCGAATTATTTCAAGTGATATATATGATACCGATACTAGCTTGACAGTTGTCATAGTCGATCAGAGCTTATGGTGTACTGTTGATATCTTACAGACTCAAACTAAAATTTATCTTATCTTATAATAGATGAAAATAGTAGAGATGCAGATGGTCTTTATCCGGAGGTGGTTTTTACTACATGTTTTGCTGTATACAGAAATCGCTTGACATGGTGGTCGGTGATGACTCGAGGCGCGAGTGCGGTCTGGGCGTTCACCAGACTAAAGAGGCGATACTTGACTTTTTGCTACGGAAATTGGCCCTACTTCAGCCGTTTGATGACTTATAATTGCCACATTTCCAGGGCTATTAGCAAATTATCAAATAAAGTGCTGATACGATAAGGAAATCTGAGGATACATTGTAACTATAGATAGATAAATTATACATAATATTATATTTATATCGTTTTATCACGTGCATAATTTCAGTGTGTGGTATAAATGCATGACGTGAGTAGTAAGCGTGATCGAATGGAAGCTCATCTCACTCCGTCAATAAAGCACAGTCGTTGTCTGTTGTTGTCATTGGATGTGTGGGTGTGACGTAGGTGTATAGTCGCCCACACAGCTTAGATAATATGGCGACTCTCCAGCTATTATTGGTGTTGGTAGATCCGGATGCAGTATTTCTGGCACGGACGTATACCCGGGTAGAACCACCGACCTACCACACGCCAGTTGGATAATTTCATCACATAAATACTAGGGATTCGAACATACAGTAGTGAGGGTCAAGTGATCTGAATCCAATGACCTTAACCATAGAGGAGACAATACTATTTGATATATACCGAACAAACCGAGCGTTTGAAACTGCAAAATGATATATAATATATATATTATATAATATATTATATAATATATATCATTATATAATATATATCATTATATCATTAATTATATCAGTCACG
>CM026404.1:95599019-95644019 GCA_014843695.1 Archivesica marissinica | reverse complement strand
CACACAGGATAACACGCAGGATAAACACAGGATAACACACGGGATAACACACGGGATAACACACAGGATAACACACGGGATAACACACGGATAAACACGGATAACACACGGGATAACACACAGGATAACACACGGGATAACACACAGGATAACACACAGGATAACACACGGGATAACACACGGGATACACACAGGATAACACACAGGATAACACACGGGATAACACACAGGATAAACACAGGATAACACACGGGATAACACACAGGATAACACACGGGATAACACACGGGATAACACACAGGATAACCACCGGATAACACACAGGATAACACACAGATAACACACGGATAACACACGATAACACGCAAAACACACAAACACAAAACACACGGATAACACACGGATAAACACGGATAACACCAGATAACACACAAAACACACAGGAACACACGGGATAACACACGGGATAACACGAACACAGGATAACACACGGGATAACACACAGGATAACACACGGGATAACACACGGGATAACACACAGGATAACACACGGGATAACACACAGGATAACACGCAGGATAACACACAGGATAACACACGGGATAACACACAGGATAACACACGGGATAACACACGGGATAACACGCAGGATAACACACGGGATAACACACGGGATAACACACGGGATAACACAAACACACAAACACACACACACGGATAACACACGGGATAAACACGGGATAACACACGGGATAACACACAGGATAACACACGGGATAACACACGGGATAACACGCAAAACACGGGATAACACACGGGATAACACGCAGGATAACACACGGGATAACACACAGGATAACACACGGGATAACACGCAGGATAACACACAACACACAGGATAACACACGGGATAACACACAGGATAACACACGGGATAACCACGGGATAACACACAGGATAACACGCAGGATAACACACGGGATAACACACGGGATAACACACGGGATAACACACGGGATAACACACAGGATAACACACGGGATAACACACGGGATAACACACGGGATAACACACGGGATAACACACGGGATAACACGCAGGATAACACACAGGATAACACACGGATAACACACGGGATAACACGCAGGATAACACACGGGATAACACGCGGGATACACACAGGATAAACACACGGGATAACACACGGGATAACACGCAGGATAACACACGGGATAACACGCAGGATAACACACAGGATAACACACGGGATAACACACAGGATAACACACGGGATAACACACGGAAACACCAGGATAACACACGGATAACACACGGATAACACGGATAACACACGGATAACACACAGGAACACACATGATAACACACGGGATAACACACGGGATAACAACGGGATAACACACGGGATAACACACGGGATAACACACGGGATAACACGGGATAACACACAGGATAACACACAGGATAACACACGGGATAAACACGGATAAACACAGGATAACACACGGGATAACACACAGGATAACACACGGGATAACACACGGGATAACACACAGGATAACACACAGGATAACACACGGGATAACACACGGGATAACACACAGGATAACACACGGGATAACACACGGGATAACACACGGGATAACACACGGGATAACACACGGGATAACACACGGGATAACACACGGGATAACACACAGGATAACACACAGGATAACACACGGGATAACACACGGGATAACACACAGGATAACACACGGGATAACACACAGGATAACACACAGGATAACACACAACCCCGTGGCAGCGTGTCGAGTTGTCAATATATACAACCTACCTATAGCTACTGAAGATACATGTACTAAAGGAATTGTTCTGCTTGTTGTGTATTTCACAAAAGTACCAGTCGTGTGCCACTTGTATGTATGTATGTTCCATTAATGTCAAACCCCTCGCACGGACGTAGACATGTTTTACTGGGCAAGCTTAGCCGATCTAAATGGTTAACCAGTACTAAGCAATGTGTGTGAGGTGCTTTGCTCAATGACACTACATACGTGGCCTGACCGAGTATCGAACCCGGGACCGTTCGATTACAAATCCGACGCTCTACCACTGGACCACGGATGCCACTTTGGATGGATGGATGGCTGGATGGCTGGATGGCTGGCTGGCTGGATGGATGGATGGCTGGCTGGCTGGCTGGCTGGCTGGCTGGCTGGCTGGCTGGATGGATGGATGGATGGATGGATGGATGGATGGATGGATGGATGGATGGATGGATGGATGGATACATATATAACATTACAACCATTGTTGCGAACAATCATTGTGATATCACGTAATTAAGCTCTATACATGTAATTACAAAAACAAACAACACGAAACACCATATAACAGATATGCAACCAACAATGTGACAAGAACTTCCAGCCTCGCATAACAAAATCGAAACATTGACGTAACTATAATATCGGGTCCCGATACTACACCTTACCGAAACGAAACGTACCAACACTGACCAACACAGACTATTAGTATAGAGAACATTTTACTATGCTAAAATTGATTATAAATGAAATATAGATTATGTGACCATCTCCATGTGAAATATTTAAAAATAAATTTATCTTTCAATCATGGTGATATTACTTAGTAAGTGCTCACAAAAGTGGCAAATTAGTGGTTTCATGAAATTCCTAGAAATGTTAGTCATTTCGCGAAACGAGTGAAACGTCACGTACATTACACGATCTGTCGAAACAATTTAGGCATTACGCGAAATGCCTAGTTTCACAGATTGCCACATACATGTATGTATACCTTAAAGTAGTTATCTCCAAACTACCTTGGTACTCGATTGACTCATACTTTTTCCAACGTGAATGCTGCTCAAATATACATGCATTCGACATGAGAGAAAATATAATAAAATAAAAAAATTCATTCCAACGCTAAATATACACATACTCACTAAATATCACTAAATATCATAGTTTGGGTTCTCAATATAATCTATTTATTTACATTAAATGTTACTGTAGAAGTTGGTTATGCTTAGTGTGTTTATTTCTTCTTCGTATATACAGCACTCCTTCACTTATGAAGATAAGGTGCTGTATTGTACGTATTAATAATTATTTATCTATATTGAACTTGCGTTGTTAGGTTTCGCTTTAACATATGTGCATTGGTATTGTGTAGTTGACGTTGGCTGTATTGAGTTTTACACATGGATGATAAAGATTGCATTGTGTCCAATAACGTAAGTACTTGTTCTTTTCTGTTCATCAATATATTTAAAGAAAATATGTCAATCTGACCTCATAGACGTATATGTGTCACACTTTATTATATGTGTGCATGTAGTCGTGTGGGTATTGTAAGGAATGATGTAGTCGGCGCTCATATTGATTCATATTTAACTTTTATAATTTTATTACATGTACATTAAAGCGACATTACATCGCAAAAAGCAAATAACATGCATTTGTTCACGTATAAATGCATTGCTACTACAAATTCTTCCGAATACTTTCGAAGACTAACATTGAATCAATAAACCGTGTTTTTGTGGTCTACAAAATTGAAAGTAGGATTTCATATAACGATAAATCTGTACCATGCATCGTGTTATTCATGACACACGCGATTTGTATTACGCATGGATGTTGACCCTATTTACATTAGTTTGTTATGTAAACAAACCGCGTATACGACGTTTGTTTATTAGTTGAAATACTCAGTTTTTGAGGCAAATATTTGGGTGGAAACTATACCATATAATAGGAAATTACAGTCTGTAGAAATTTGCATTTTCATTGATGTAGTGTCGCGTTAAGCTTTCACCATCTACTAACTAGAAACAGGCCATACCTGCACGTATATGCTTATATTTCAAAGCAACATATTTTAAAACATGAAACATCTCCCAATTTCCCTCACTCTTATTGTACTAGACATGCTTTTATAATGTAACCTAAATGCCATACAGCTTACAGGAGGATTTCAGGGATAAATTATTTGGAAAGCTGTCATTATCTGTGAGAATTGTCTCAAAATACTATATTTATTCACCAATCCGGCAAATGTGCCAAAACCTGTTTTAACATTTTACAGCGTTGTAGTTTTTATCAATGAAAATATTATTTTATTTGTGTACACATTTTATATGAGCTATGTAAAAACTTCTAATCCATCCATCCATGATCTGATCAGAGGTGGTTCTGATTTCTTAAAACATATTCTAATTTGCTCGATATTACACTTTTCCATGTCAGAATCTTAAAAAAGCAGATATTTTAAATAGTTTTTGATATAGTGTTATGATTAGCGACCTATACATAGGTTGTAAGGCGTGTGTCTTGTATTGTAATATGCTATTGTGTCTCATAATTCTCATTTGTAGAATAGCTATGTGCAATGTATGTGTTATAATATAAATTGAAATGTATGTACTGTACATAGATGAGACAGAAATAAAGATAATATATATACTACCGACTGCCCCTTGCAACGTGTGTTTCTATAGATAATTAATGTGTGTGTGGGGGGGGGGGCATGTAGGGGGCAGCAGCGCCTATGTACGTTACAGTACGACCCCGGCTCTTAACCAGGAAGTAACGTAATGAGTATATAACATAGTTTTTAGAAGTAACAATGACCGATTAGGTATGCTTCTATTGACAGAAATAATAGTAATTTTCATATAAAAACAGAAAGAAAAATAATAAACAATTTGATAGCGAAGAGGATCACTTCAGTGATGATAATTGAGAATATATCTGTTTTATATAGTTAACAGATCAGATAGAATGTTTTATATAGTTAGCAGATCAGATAGAATGTTTTCAGATATAATGTTTTATATAGTTAGCAGATCAGATAGAATGTTTTATATAGTTAGCAGATCAGATAGAATGTTTTATATAGTTAGTAGATCAGATAGAATGTTTTATATAGTTAGTAGATCAGATAGAATGTTTTATATAGTTAGCAGATCAGATAGAATGATTTATATAGTTAGCAGATCAGATAGAATGTAAGTGTTGCTTCATGTATGAGCACCCGCTTTGTAGAAATATTTAAATAATGAAATAACCAACAAAATATTAATTTCTTTTTTCTTTTTTTTATTATTGCGTTTTGAATTTCTAATCGTTTTTTTATATAACACATATTTTTTATGTAAATGTTAAAATTAATTTTATATCACTTTATTTGTATGTACATACCTTCCAATATTGACAGCTACATGTATACACTCAACACATGTCCTAATCGGTCACCTGGTGTTTTACAGTATTTGTAGCAAATTGATAACCATATACAATCAGTATTCCTCTCATCCTATTTTATTACAAATCTTTATGTAATGAATTATTGGATTATCATCTGGAATAAATTGCATTAAATGGCAATATGAAAATATGTATAGTGTGTGATTATTAGTTGGCCCCAAATAATATTAAACACCAGACCCCGAGGTTATATAACTGTTCTCAGATCTCAAACTCAAAATCAAGTGATCTGATTGGTTGATTCTGGGTGTTACTGTCAGCTGAACCAATCAGACGCTTGAGACTAAGATTGCGATTGGAGAACAGTTTTATAACCTCCAGGCCAGGTGAGTGTATATATTTTCTTAGTTTAAACACTATTTATTGCTTTGAACAAACATAGTCAAGTATAAATAGTATGTACATACATGTATGATTGAGGAGAAAGCAATATGCTTGTATGGTTACCCCTTTCCTATATTTTCTTGTCTTAGCATCTTGTATAAAGCAACGTGATCATGCATGCTGTAAATCTTATATTACGATTAATTATGAGGGTGCTGTGACATATTGACTAATCTCCCTAATATAAAACTATATATTAGTGTCTTTAAAATATATATTATTTTCCAAATCATAATTTAAAACCGATATTTTCTTCACTTTTACTATTAAGTTTTATTCATGCGATCCGTTATTGTGCTTCCACAATCGGTGTCAGCAATGGCATTGTAAAGATGCTCTCTAGTCCCCACTCATTAAACACTCCAGTCTTCATACTTCATTTAAACGCAACTATTAAAAGTAGTTATTGAACAGCCATGTTTCTATTAAAAAACGATTATTTGAGCAAAAAATCAGTATTTACACAAACCCGATCTTAAGCTGAAGTGTCATAGCTGGGCAATGAAAACGCAATACTTGTGCGAAAATAGCGACATAGTATTCTCACTATGCTGTGGTATGATGTTGTTTATTATCTTAATAAAACGCAGAAATACACAATAGTGCAACTAAATAAATAATCTTGGAATAATAAAATTTACGAAATTAATCATTTAGAAAAACTTCATTTTAGTAACTGTTGCATAATAATATATGTATGTGATATGATACGCCACACAATTTACAGACTGATCTGTAATCCAGGGATCGCAGGTTCGATCCCCCGTCTGACCCTAATAAAATTAACAGTCTTTCAGATGGGACATTAAACCGAGTTCTCCGGTACAGTGCTGTACACCGTGCACGTAAAAGAACCAGAAGAGATTCTGGAATTGGTCTCTGTCTGTATCAATGCACTATCCTCCAAAAATCTAAAATGACTATTCTCTTCAGGAGGCAACCGGTAGCGACGATAAATAAATGTAAAACACACACGCCACAAGATCACATACACTTTGGAGTCTGGACAAATCTGGCCTAGGCAATGCGTGTGTAAAGTACGGTGTATCATAATATTATATACACAATTTGTGTTGGGTTTTGAACCCGAAACAATTATGTTAAACACATAAATAATTAAATAAATGATCCTGATATATATAGTATACTATATTAACCGTGTGCTTCACATTTATAAAAGTTTGAAAACTATCATATGACAAACATAAATAAATTATCTTCAAAATATTTGAAAATAAATTGAAAACAAATACATTAGTTATAGCTACCTATTAACGAAGCCATGTTGTTGTGTGGGTGTGCGGTCTCGCTGGCGTCGGTTTTTGAACCAGTTGCTAACCTGTGTAAGGGTAAGACCAGTCTTTTTGGCCAGATTTCGCTTCTCGTCCGGCGTAGGATACCGATTTGCTTTATAACAGTCTTTTAACGCCTGTCGCGACTTTTCCTTAAAACAATACACCGTTTCCTCACCATCCCAGATAGTTTTGGGTAGAGGATATTTCCTACGCAGTCTATATTTATCCACGGCACCCAACGGACGCCCGCGTATCTTCTGTGCTTCCATATAGTGTGCCTTGTACCACAAGTTCTGTAAGAATGCGTGATTTAAAGCATCGTATGTGTGACTTTCTAATATCGCGTATAGTTCTCGATAACTTCCTCTATGATACGCCACTGTTGCCCGGGCCTTTAGAACAGCCTCACTCCCCCGTAGGAGCTCACTCGGAGGCAAGGACCAGAGAAACCTAGCCAGTCTGTCTATGTCGCCCTTCTGCTGTAGCGCCTCACATACACACGCTACCTGCTCCGGAGAGAACGTCAAGTTCTTGCCATTTGGAATGTCGGAGTTTGAACAATTCGGTGACGGTGATGATGCATCCGAACACTGGGTGCTGTCTCCACCGGAACCCGTGTTTAGTTCACCATTCATTGAATCACTTGGGCCACCTAGAGTCACTAGATCCGCACCAGTAGGGGGTAATGTGCTCCCATTACAGACCGGAGAGTTCGGGTGTATTAGCGTATCCATGCCACTCGAATTTAACTCCATATTTACACACAAAAACTATTTGAAGAATCACGAATTTTGAGACATCGGCTTAAATTCTACCCCAAAGTATGTATAAATTTATGCTACTGACTATGAACTCACTGAAGCTTATTAGATAGTGTTTACTATATAAGTGATCACATAGCTTTTTGATGAGCGCTATTGGTTGAGAGTCTATTAAAGGCCGTGCGAATCAATACAAAGAAGGCGGAGCGATCTGGCGAGATAGCTGGTACTACAACAATAGATTAATGCGAGGCTGGCACAAAATTGCTATACAATAGTGGAGATAGCAATGACATATATTGTTGGAAAGAGATAACATCGCACTTGTTGCAGACGCTGGGTCGAGAAGGGGCTACGTTGTCAGGTCTGGCCATTGTCTCATAAATGGAGATTATATATTTCACGCCAGAAAAAAGACAATTTATTAAACATTGGACGTGCTTGTCTCTCACCCAGAGTGTATTTAGCAGAAATACTCAATATTATAACAACACTATATGCATGTATACGTTAATAGATTCAGATAGATAAAAGTATACAACAACAATACAACAATATATTTTATTTGGCATAAACATATAACATGTTGATCGCCATAAATCAAATAACATGGCGGTTATAATAAAACTAACATACACCATTCTATATTTTGAGAAAAGTGTGTGTATTATTAATTACATGTAATTAGAATATATTGTATTATTAAAACAAATATATATACATATATACATACACATAAATATCCGCACGCACGCACGCACGCACGCACGCACGCACGCACGCACGCACACACACACACACATATATACATATATATACATATATATACATATATGCATACACATACATATCCATACTCACACACACATATATATACATATATACATACACATATATATCCATACACACACACACATATATATACATATATACATACACATATATATATGTCTGGCACAGGACACTACACCCTGTACCGTGCCTGGTTTTGTATTGTTTGACACATGACCCTACACCCTGTACCGTGCATGGTTTTGTATTGTTTGACACATGACCATACACCCTGTACCGTGTCTGGTTTGGTCTTGTTTGACACATGGCCCTACACCCTGTACCGTGCCTGGTTTTGTCTTGTTTGACACATGGCCCTACACTCTGTACCGTGCATGCTTTTGTATTGTCTGGCACAGGACACTACAACCTGTACCGTGCCTGGTTTTGTCTTGTTTAACACATGGCCCTACACCCTGTATCGTGCCTGGTTTTGTCTTGTTTAACACATGGCCCTACACCCTGTACCGTGCCTGTTTTATATTGTCTGACACAGGACACTACACCCTGTACCGTGCCTGGTTTTGTCTTGTTTGACCCATGGCCCTACACCCTGTACCGTGCCTGGTTTTGTATTGTTTAACACATTGACATACACCCTGTACCGTGCCTGGTTTTGTCTTGTTTAACACATGGCCCTACACCCTGTACCGTGCCTGGTTTTGTCTTGTTTAACACATGGCCCTACACCCTGTACCGTGCCTGGATTTGTCTTGTTTAACACATGGCCCTACACCCTGTACCGTGCCTGGTTTTGTCTGGTTTGACACATGGCCCTACACCCTGTACCGTGCCTGGTTTTGTCTAGTTTGGCACAATGTACTACACCCTGTACCATGCCTGGTTTTGTCTTGTTTAACACATGGCCCTACATCCTGGACCGTGCCTGATTTTGTCTTGTTTAACACATGGCCCTACACCCTGTACCGTGCCTGATTTTGTCTTGTTTAACACATGGCCCTACACCCTGTACCGTGCCTGATTTTGTCTTGTTTAACACATGGCCCTACACCCTGTACCGTGCCTGGTTTTGTCTTGTTTAACACATGACCCTACACCCTGTACCGTGCCTGGTTTTGTCTTGTTTAACACATGACCCTACATCCTGGACCGTGCCTGGTTTTGTCTTGTTTAACACATGGCCCTACACCCTGTACCATGCCTGGTTTTGTCTTGTTTAACACATGACCCTACACCCGGTACCGTGCCTGGTTTTGTCTTGTTTAACACATGGCCCTACACCCTGTACCATGCAAATGATAGAAGAAGTAAATGAAAACGAAACAAAAACAAACAAATAGAAGAACATGTCTTATATCAAACTAGATGACAGGAATTCTGATTTTATATGGTTATTAATTTGCTACAAATACTGTAAAACACCAGGTGACCGATTAGGACATGTGTTGAGTGTATACATGTAGCTGTCAATATTGGAAGGTATGTACATACAAATAAAGTCATATAAAATTAATTTTAACATTTACATTTAAAAAAATGTGTGGTATATAAAAAAAGAAAAAAGAATTTTGTTTTCGTTATTTCATTATTAGATATGTCAACAAAGCGGGTGATCATACATGAAATAATACATTCTATCTGATCTGCTTACTGTAAAACAGATATATTCTCAATTATCATCACTGAATTGATCCTCTTCGCTATCAAATTTGTTTATTATTTATTATTATGCAATAGTTTTTAATAAGACAAATGGTTAACGATGTTATAAAGTCACTGACTATGGGAAAGGCATCCGACTCAATACACATTAATATTGCAGAGGGGCCTTCATCACCTTTCTCTGAACTTTGTAATACATCAATCTCAACATGTACGTATCCTGGTGCGTGACAAACTGCACATGTATGGCCTAGGTTTAAAGCAGGCGATTCTTCTCTTCGTTTGTAATTATCGACCTATTTCTCTTATTGATACCAGTCTTTGAGAACATTATTTTTAAACATGTTTTCAACAATCTCCAGGAAAAATAGCGTATTAACTCCTGGTTTTATTCCAGGAGATTCTTGCGTGAACCAACTAACGTTCATTTACAATAATTTCAGTCAAGCCATATACTCTGGAAAAGAGGTACGAGCATTTTGGAAGTCGTGATAGCGCAGGGGTAGAGCGTTCGCTTCAAGTGCGAAATGCGCGGAGTTCGAGGCAAGGCATTTAAATTCCACATGTACTCTTCTACCTCCCTCCTGGCGATGGATTCCATCATGAATGGGATCTCGAGAGTGAATTCCCTCCATTAACAGGTCACCTCCAGTAAGCAGCCAAAATGCCTTTTCCCCTCACTGGCTGCTTAAGAGAGGTTTTACTGTAGCTTCTGTTGTTCCATAAGGATCCATATTAGGCCCTTTACTAATTATTATATATATCAATGACATTGTTAAAATATTGCTGATGATACTTGTCTCTACATTGTTATTGACAACGCCAACTCAGCCACTGCAATTCTCCAGTCCGATCTAGATAGTGTTTCTAATTGGGATTGACATTAGCTTTTTTAATTTAATCCGCCCATAACAAAGTCTCTAATAATTCTCGAAAACGTAGCCATCCTTATCATTCACCCCTTCTTATGGGCAACCAATCAATCGACGAAGTGTCAAATCAAAAGCATTTCGGCCTTCACTTTTCCAATAATCTAAGCTGGAAACATCACCTGGACCATATTTCTTCTAATCACAGAATCGTTGAACTGGTAATCCAGGGATCGCAGGTTCGATCCCCCGTCTGACCATAATAAAATTAACAGTTTTTCAGATGGGACTTTAAACCGAGGTCTCGTGTCGGTGCTGTACACCGTGCACGTAAAAGAACCAGAGGAAACTCTGGAATGGGTCTCTGTCTGTATCATTGCACTATCCTCCAAAATTCTAAAATGACTAATCTCTTCAGGAGGCGTCGCTCATATGGGCAACCGGTAGTGACGATAAATAAACGTAAAACACGCTTGCAGTACATTAATACGTACATCATAAATACTACATATCTCGAACATTAACATAGTGAGGAATTGTTACTTCAGCTAGCTGTGTCTGTACGTTTTACTTCATAGTGTGTGATGTGAGAAACTGTTACCTCAGCTAGCAATGTCTACACGTTTTACTTCATAATGTGTGATGTGAGGAACTGTTACTTCAGCTAGCAATGTCTGCACGTTTTACTTCATAATGTGTGATGTGAGGATCTGTTTCTTCAGCTAGCAATATCTGCACGTTTTACTTCATAGTGTGTGATGTGAGGAATTGTTACCTCAGCTAGCAATGTCTGCACGTTTTACCTCATAGTGTGTGATGTGAGGAATTGTTACTTCAGCTAGCAGTGTCTGCACGTTTTACTTCATATTGTGTGATGTGAGGAATTGTTACCTCAGCTAACAGTGTCTGCACGTTTTACCTCATAGTGTGTGATGTGAGGAATTGTTACTCCAGCTAGCAGTGTCTGCACGTTTTACTTCATAATGTGTGATGTGAGGAATTGTTACCTCAGCTAGCAATGTCTGCACGTTTTACTTCATAATGTGTGATGTACTACAATGCTGCACGTTTTTATAAAAAACCACACAACCACAAAAAAAACCACTAGCAATGTCTGCACTTTTATTATATGTGGATGTAGGATGTTACCAGCTACAATGTCGCACGTTTTACCAAAAAAACCACACACCACAAAGTTACTCAGCTAGCAATGTCTGCACGTTTTACTTCATTGTGGATGTGAGGAATTGTTACCTCAGCTAGCATGTCTGCACGTTTTACTCATTGTGATGTAGGAATGTTACTCAGCTACAATGTCTGCACGTTTTACTCATATGTTGATGTGAGAATGTTATCAGCTAGCATGTCTGCACGTTTTACTCAAGTGTGATGTGAGGAATTGTTACCTCAGCTAGCAATGTCTGCACGTTTTACTTCATTCTGTGTGATGTGAGGAATTGTTACTTCAGCTAGCAATGACTGCACGTTTTACTTCATTATGTGTGATGTGAGGAATTGTTACCTCATCTAGCAATGTCTGCACGTTTTACTTCATTCTGTGTGATGTGAGGAATTATTACTTCAGCTAGCAATGTCTGCACGTTTTACTTCATTCTGTGTGATGTGAGGAATTGTTACCTCAGCTAGCAGTGTCTGCACGTTTTACTTCATTCTGTGTGATGTGAGGAATTGTTACTTCAGCTAGCAATGTCTGCACGTTTTACTTCATTCTGTGTGATGTGAGGAATTGTTACCTCAGCTAGCAATGTCTGCACGTTTTACTTCATACTGTGTGATGTGAGGAATTGTTACCTCAGCTAGCAATGTCTGCACGTTTTACTTCATTCTGTGTGATGTGAGGAATTGTTACTTCAGCTAGCAATGTCTGCACGTTTTACTTCATATTGTGTGATGTGAGGAATTGTTACCTCAGCTAGCAATGTCTGCACGTTTTACTTCATTCTGTGTGATGTGAGGAATTGTTACTTCAGCTAGCAATGTCTGCACGTTTTACTTCTTTCTGTGTGATGTGAGGTATTGTTACTTCAGCAAGCAATGTCTGCACGTTTTACTTCATTTTGTGTAATGTGAGGAATTGTTACTGCAGCTAGCAATGTCTGCACGTTTTACCTCATAGTGTATGATGTGAGGAATTGTTACCTCAGCTAGCAGTGTCTGCACGTTTTACTTCATTCTGTGTGATGTGAGGAATTGTTACCTCAGCTAGCAATGTCTGCACATTTTACTTCGTTCTGTGTGATGTGAGGAATTGTTACTTCAGCTAGCAATGTCTGCACGTTTTACTTCATTCTGTGTGATGTGAGGAATTGTTACTTCAGCTAGCAATGTCTGCACGTTTTACTTCACATTGTGTGATGTGAGGAATTGTTACCTCAGCTAGCAGTGTCTGCACGTTTTACCTCATAGTGTGTGATGTGAGGAACTGTTACTGCAGCTAGCAATGTCTGCACGTTTTACCTCATAGTGTGTGATGTGAGGAAATGTTACTGCAGCTAGCAATGTCTGCACGTTTTACCTCATAGTGTGTGATGTGAGGAATTGTTACCTCAGCTAGCAATGTCTGTACGTTTTACTTCACAGTGTGTGATGTGAGGAATTGTTACTGCAGCTAGCAATATCTGCACGTTTTACTTCATAGTGTGTGATGTGAGGAATTGTTACTGCAGCTAGCAATGTCTGCACGTTTTACTTCATAGTGTGTGATGTGAGGAATTGTTATTGCAGCTAGCAATGTCTGCACGTTTTACTTCATATTGTATGATGTGAGGAATTGTTACTGCAGCTAGCAATGTCTGCACATTTTACATCATATTGTGTGATGTGAGGAATTGTTACTGCAGCTAGCAATGTCTGCACATTTTACTTCATAATGTGTGATGTGAGGAACTGTTACTGCAGCTAGCAATGTCGGCACGTTTTACCTCATAGTGTGTGATGTGAGGAACTGTTACTGCAGCTAGCAATGTCTGCACGTTTTACTTCATTCTGTGTGATGTGAGGAATTGTTACTTCAGCTAGCAATGTCTGCACGTTTTACTTCATTCTGTGTGATGTGAGGAATTGTTACCTCAGCTAGCAGTGTCTGCACGTTTTACTTCATTCTGTGTGATGTGAGGAATTGTTACTTCAGCTAGCAATGTCTGCACGTTTTACTTCATTCTGTGTGATGTGAGGAATTGTTACTTCAGCTAGCAATGTCTGCACGTTTTACTTCATAGTGTGTGATGTGAGGAATTGTTACTTCAGCTAGCAATGTCTGCACGTTTTACTTCATTATGTGTGATGTGAGGAATTGTTACCTCAGCTAGCAATGTCTGCACGTTTTACTTCATTCTGTGTGATGTGAGGAATTGTTACTTCAGCTAGCAATGTCTGCACGTTTTACTTCATTCTGTGTGATGTGAGGACTTGTTACTTCAGCTAGCAATGTCTGCACGTTTTACTTCATATTGTGTGATGTGAGGAATTGTTACCTCAGCTAGCAATGTCTGCACGTTTTACTTCATTCTGTGTGATGTGAGGAATTGTTACTCCAGCTAGCAATGTCTGCACGTTTTACTTCATTCTGTGTGATGTGAGGAATTGTTACTTCAGCTAGCAATGTCTGCACGTTTTACTTCATTCTGTGTGATGTGAGGAATTGTTACTGCAGCTAGCAATGTCTGCACGTTTTACCTCATAGTGTATGATGTGAGGAATTGTTACCTCAGCTAGCAATGTCTGCACGTTTTACTTCATTCTGTGTGATGTGAGGAATTGTTACCTCAGCTAGCAATGTCTGCACGTTTTACTTCATTCTGTGTGATGTGAGGAATTGTTACTTCAGCTAGCAATGTCTGCACGTTTTACTTCACATTGTGTGATGTGAGGAATTGTTACTTCAGCTAGCAATGTCTGCACGTTTTACCTCATAGTGTGTGATGTGAGGAACTGTTACTCAGCTAGCATGTCTGCACGTTTTACTTCATAATGTGTGATGTGAGGAATTGTTACTGCAGCTAGCAATGTCTGCACGTTTTACTTCATAGTGTGTGATGTGAGGACTTGTTACCTCAGCTAGCAATGTCTTTATGTTTTACTTCATAATGTGTGATGTGAGGAATTGTTACCTCAGCTAGCAGTGTCTGCACGTTTTACTTCATTCTGTGTGATGTGAGGAATTGTTACTTCAGCTAGCAATGTCTGCACGTTTTACTTCATTCTGTGTGATGTGAGGAATTGTTACTGCAGCTAGCGATGTCTGCACGTTTTACTTCATAATGTGTGATGTGAGGAATTGTTACTGCAGCTAGCAATGTCTGCACGTTTTACCTCATAGTGTATGATGTGAGGAATTGTTACCTCAGCTAGCAATGTCTGCACGTTTTACTTCATTCTGTGTGATGTGAGGAATTGTTACTTCAGCTAGCAATGTCTGCACGTTTTACTTCATTCTGTGTGATGTGAGGAATTGTTACTTCAGCTAGCAATGTCTGCACGTTTTACTTCATTATGTGTGATGTGAGGAATTGTTACTTCAGCTAGCAATGTCTGCACGTTTTACTTCACATTGTGTGATGTGAGGAATTGTTACTTCAGCTAGTAATGTCTGCACGTTTTACCTCATAGTGTGTGATGTGAGGAACTGTTACTGCAGCTAGCAATGTCTGCACGTTTTACTTCATAGTGTGTGATGTGAGGAATTGTTACCTAAGCTAGCAATGTCTGTATGTTTTACTTCATAATGTGTGATGTGAGGAATTGTTACCTCAGCTAGCAGTGTCTGCACGTTTTACTTCATTCTGTGTGATGTGAGGACTTGTTACTTCAGCTAGCAATGTCTGTACGTTTTACTTCATTCTGTGTGATGTGATGAATTGTTACTTCAGCTAGCAATGTCTGCACGTTTTACTTCATTCTGTGTGATGTGAGGAATTGTTACTCCAGCTAGCAATGTCTGCACGTTTTACTTCATAATGTGTGATGTGAGGAATTGTTACTTCAGCTAGCAATGTCTGCACGTTTTACTTCATTCAGTGTGATGTGAGGAATTGTTACTGCAGCTAGCAATGTCTGCACGTTTTACCTCATAGTGTATGATGTGAGGAATTGTTACCTCAGCTAGCAGTGTCTGCACGTTTTACTTCATTCTGTGTGATGTGAGGAATTGTTACTTCAGCTAGCAATGTCTGCACGTTTTACTTCATTCTGTGTGATGTGAGGAATTGTTACTTCAGCTAGCAATGTCTGCACGTTTTACTTCACATTGTGTGATGTGAGGAATTGTTACTTCAGCTAGCAATGTCTGCACGTTTTACCTCATAGTGTGTGATGTGAGGAACTGTTACTGCAGCTAGCAATGTCTGCACGTTTTACTTCATAGTGTGTGATGTGAGGAATTGTTACCTCAGCTAGCAATGTCTGTATGTTTTACTTCATAATGTGTGATGTGAGGAATTGTTACCTCAGCTAGCAGTGTCTGCACGTTTTACTTCATTCTGTGTGATGTGAGGACTTGTTACTTCAGCTAGCAATGTCTGTACGTTTTACTTCATTCTGTGTGATGTGAGGAATTGTTACTTCAGCTAGCAATGTCTGCACGTTTTACTTCATTCTGTGTGATGTGAGGAATTGTTACCTCAGCTAGCAGTGTCTGCACGTTTTACTTCATTCTGTGTGATGTGAGGAATTGTTACTTCAGCTAGCAATGTCTGCACGTTTTACTTCATTCTGTGTGATGTGAGGAATTGTTACTGCAGCTAGCAATGTCTGCACGTTTTACCTCATAGTGTGTGATGTGAGGAATTGTTACTGCAGCTAGCGATGTCTGCACGTTTTACTTCATAATGTGTGATGAGAGGAATTGTTACTGCAGCTAGCAATGTCTGCACGTTTTACCTCATAGTGTATGATGTGAGGAATTGTTACCTCAGCTAGCAATGTCTGCACGTTTTACTTCATTCTGTGTGATGTGAGGAATTGTTACTCCAGCTAGCAATGTCTGCACGTTTTACTTCATAATGTGTGATGTGAGGAATTGTTACTTCAGCTAGCAATGTCTGCACGTTTTACTTCATTCAGTGTGATGTGAGGAATTGTTACTGCAGCTAGCAATGTCTGCACGTTTTACCTCATAGTGTATGATGTGAGGAATTGTTACCTCAGCTAGCAATGTCTGCACGTTTTACTTCATTCTGTGTGATGTGAGGAATTGTTACCTCAGCTAGCAATGTCTGCACGTTTTACTTCATTCTGTGTGATGTGAGGAATTGTTACTTCAGCTAGCAATGTCTGCACGTTTTACTTCACATTGTGTGATGTGAGGAATTGTTACTTCAGCTAGCAATGTCTGCACGTTTTACCTCATAGTGTGTGATGTGAGGAACTGTTACTGCAGCTAGCAATGTCTGCACGTTTTACTTCATAGTGTGTGATGTGAGGAATTGTTACCTCAGCTAGCAATGTCTGTATGTTTTACTTCATAATGTGTGATGTGAGGAATTGTTACCTCAGCTAGCAGTGTCTGCACGTTTTACTTCATTCTGTGTGATGTGAGGACTTGTTACTTCAGCTAGCAATGTCTGTACGTTTTACTTGATTCTGTGTGATGTGAGGAATTGTTACTTCAGCTAGCAATGTCTGCACGTTTTACTTCATTCTGTGTGATGTGAGGAATTGTTACCTCAGCTAGCAGTGTCTGCACGTTTTACTTCATTCTGTGTGATGTGAGGAATTGTTACTTCAGCTAGCAATGTCTGCACGTTTTACTTCATTCTGTGTGATGTGAGGAATTGTTACTGCAGCTAGCAATGTCTGCACGTTTTACCTCATAGTGTGTGATGTGAGGAATTGTTACTGCAGCTAGCGATGTCTGCACGTTTTACTTCATAATGTGTGATGAGAGGAATTGTTACTGCAGCTAGCAATGTCTGCACGTTTTACCTCATAGTGTATGATGTGAGGAATTGTTACCTCAGCTAGCAATGTCTGCACGTTTTACTTCATTCTGTGTGATGTGAGGAATTGTTACTTCAGCTAGCAATGTCTGCACGTTTTACCTTATTCTGTGTGATGTGAGGAATTGTTACTTCAGCTAGCAATGTCTGCACGTTTTACTTCACATTGTGTGATGTGAGGAATTATTACCTCAGCTAGCAATGTCTGCACGTTTTACTTCATTCTGTGTGATGTGAGGAATTGTTACTCCAGCTAGCAATGTCTGCACGTTTTACTTCATTCTGTGTGATGTGAGGAATTGTTACTTCAGCTAGCAATGTCTGCACGTTTTACTTCATTCAGTGTGATGTGAGGAATTGTTACTGCAGCTAGCAATGTCTGCACGTTTTACCTCATAGTGTATGATGTGAGGAATTGTTACCTCAGCTAGCAGTGTCTGCACGTTTTACTTCATTATGTGTGATGTGAGGAATTGTTACCTCAGCTAGCAATGTCTGCACGTTTTACTTCATTCTGTGTGATGTGAGGAATTGTTACTTCAGCTAGCAATGTCTGCACGTTTTACTTCATTCTGTGTGATGTGAGGAATTGTTACTTCAGCTAGCAATGTCTGCACGTTTTACTTCACATTGTGTAATGTGAGGAATTGTTACCTCAGCTAGCAGTGTCTGCACGTTTTACTTCACATTGTGTGATGTGAGGAATTGGTACTTCAGCTAGCAATGTCTGCACGTTTTACCTCATAGTGTGTGATGTGAGGAACTGTTACTGCAGCTAGCAATGTCTGCACGGTTTACCTCATAGTGTGTGATGTGAGGAACTGTTACTGCAGCTAGCAATGTCGGCACGTTTTACCTCATAGTGTGTGATGTGAGGAACTGTTTCTGCAGCTAGCAATGTCTGCATGTTTTACCTCATAGTGTGTGATGTGAGGAACTGTTACTGCAGCTAGCTGTGTCTGCACGTTTTACCTCATAGTGTGTGATGTGAGGAACTGTTACTGCAGCTAGTAATGTCTGCACGTTTTACTTCATAGTGTGTGATGTGAGGAATTGTTACCTCAGCTAGCAATGTCTGTACGTTTTACTTCATAGTGTGTGATGTGAGGAATTGTTACTGCAGCTAGCAATGTCTGCACGTTTTACCTCATAATGTGTGATGTGAGGAACTGTTACTGCAGCTAGCAATGTCTGCACGTTTTACCTCATAGTGTGTGATGTGAGGAACTGTTACTGCAGCTAGCAATGTCGGCACGTTTTACCTAATAGTGTGTGATGTGAGGAACTGTTACTGCAGCTAGCAATGTCAGCACGTTTTACCTCATAGTGTGTGATGTGAGGAACTGTTACTGCAGCTAGCTGTGTCTGCACGTTTTACCTCATAGTGTGTGATGTGAGGAACTGTTACTGCAGCTAGCAATGTCTGCACGTTTTACTTCATAGTGTGTGATGTGAGGAATTGTTACCTCAGCTAGTAATGTCTGTACGTTTTACTTCATAGTGTGTGATGTGAGGAATTGTTACTGCAGCTAGCTGTGTCTGCACGTTTTACTTCATAGTGTGTGATGTGAAGAATTGTTACTGCATCTAGCAATGTCTGCACGTTTTACTTCATAGTGTGTAATGGGAATATATTAATAACTTTTATTCATACAAAGAATCGGATTACAGATATGTATTACCATTTGTTAACATTAATCTCACTTTAACTTTCATTGAATTGGTTATTGCACAATTAGTTTCAGTGAATGTTCTCTATTTGCGTGTTTATCTTATAAAATATTTAGTTTTGATAATCTAAAGTACACATACTTCATGCAATTAATGATGAATATAATGAATATACTGAATACAAGATCTCATATTTGCAAAGATATGTATACATAGCTAATAAAATGGTTAATATAGTTAATATAGTTCATATATTAATGTCAATGACATATCCAGTAGTCTGTATGTCTGTGTAGATTTTGTATATGTATGTAGGTATGTATGTATTTGTGTATTTGTGTGTGTATGTGTATATTATGTGTATATATGTATAAATATACTCATATAAATGATATAATATATTATAGTGCATATATGTGTAAAAAGTACTATGTTCCCTTTCATCTATTCATTTTGTTGTGAATTGACTGTGTTTATTATGTACATGTAACTCATCATATGGTGGAATAAAAGATATCTATCTATTATTTCAACTTAACAAAAGGAATACTTTGTCGTATTATTGTGAAGAGAGTTATGGATCTCAAACATATTGTCTTTCTTCTGCATTCATGCCGGTATTTCAGTTCTGTCATTTCTAAGCAATATTCACACTTGATATACATGCATTATTTCCACACCGTCCAATATATTATACCGTGTATTTTGAACTGCAAGGAGAGAAACTATATAAGCTCTGCTTCCGTTTTAATCCTTTCATATATTTATTTCTTCGAGTACTTCGCCAGCTCCGACAGATGGGGTTTCTCCAAGTACTCCGGTTTCAGTTGTTAAAACTTGCTTCGCAATCGTTGTAAAATAAAATAAGTTTTTAACAAAAAGGTGATTTAGATGTGGGTAGAAAGAGATGTTTAAATGTTCGTGTATAAGTATTGTTTTGTGAATGTATATAGTGGAATAAATATGTTTAAACCAATATATATATTAGCATAGTGGGCTTCCGGGCTTACAGAAAAGCAAGTAATATTAGATATGTATAAATAACCTCTAACTAAATATCGGCTTGTACATTCTGCTAAGACATTATGTCATAGAACCTATATATATATATATATAATATATATATATATATATATATATATATATATATATATATATATATATATATTGAAACTGTGTATTTCTAAACTTCAAATTCCTGATTTCTATGTTAAGTCAAATCACGGTTGTTATCAACATCTTGTTCATATAAATACAACGCGATATTGAGGACGATACCATTACACTAAGACATAGTGAAACACGCTTTTATTTTGACTAAGTGATTGTATCTCATTATACCTGGTCGATACCAACTACCTGGATCTCATTATACCTGGTCGATGCCAACTACCTGGATCTCATTATACCTGGTCGATACCAACTACCTGGATCTCATTATACCTGGTCGATACCAACTACCTGGATCTCATTATACCTGGTCGATGCCAACTACCTGGATCTCATTATACCTGGTCGATACCAACTACCTGGATCTCATTATACCTGGTCGATACCAACTCCCTGGATCTCATTATATCTGGTCGATACCAACTCCCTGGATCTCATTATATCTGGTCGATACCAACTCCCTGGATCTCATTATATCTGGTCGATACCAACTCCCTGTATCGCCTATCGTGTTTATTGTCTGTGTTTTCTGTTTATATACATATTTCACATATCGCGCTGGACCTGTACATGTATATATACTGAGTCAAAAAAGAAACGATACCAAACTAAAAATGACGTAAAACGGATAAAATAATAGAAAGGTTTAATATATTATTACGCATCAGTACCGGGTATCTTATTGCAACGTCAGCCAACCATAAACACAGGTAAATAAACACCCGATAATCCTGGAACGCCGAATTTCCGATTTGCACGTGCTCCTCAACAAAGACAACTTCCTGCACATGTACAAATCGGAAAACCGGTTTATTGTACTGGTATTGCATTATCATCGAAGAAAAACACCTTACATACCCATTGTTACCTCTAACAAAATTCCTAGGCTAAACCGCAATCAGAGAATGCGTGCCATTGGCATAATTGACGGCGGTTTACGTCAGCGTGACGTCGCAAATCGACTCGGGGTTACGCGGATCACGATAACACGTCTACTTCGACGTTATCGAACACATGGATCGGTGGACGACCGTCCAAGATCTGGTCGACCACGTGTGACGACGCGTGAACAGGACCGTCACATTCGGACGTCACATTTACGTGACCGGTTCCTACCTGCTACGCACACAGCTGCCGTTACTCCTGGGATGACCAACAATCGCATCAGTGCACAAACAGTCGGGAACCGGCTCGGTGAACGTGGCATTCGTGCCTATCAGCCATACGTTGGACCCATCCTGACACGACGTCACCGTGACGTACGGCGGGAATGGACGACGGAACGTGCTCGCTGGACTCGGTTACAGTGAAATTCGGTGATGTTTAGCGATGAATCGCGGTTCTGTTTGCGTCGAGCGAATGGCAGAGAGCGGGTATATCGCAGACGCGGTGAACGTTACGCCGACGCATGTGTACGTCAGGTCGATCTGTTCGGGGGCGGAAGCGTTATGGCGTGGGGCGGTATCACCTTCGGCAGTCGCACTGAACTGTTAGTGGTGGACGGGAACCTAAACGCCCAGCGGTACTGTGATGAGATCCTTGCGCCAGTTGTTGTGCCGTTCTTTAACGCCAACAGAAACGTCACACTGTTCCAACAGGACAACGCCAGGTGTCATACTGCTCGGATTTCCACCACATTATTGGAGCAGAACAATATTGAAACCCTGCCGTGGCCTGCTTTGTCACCAGACTTGTCACCCATAGAACATTTGTGGGATACGTTAGACCGCCGCGTCAGACGACGTCAGCCGGTAACGTTAAACCAACTTAGGGATGTTTTGCGTCAGGAGTGGACAAATATTGACCAGCAAGAGATTCAGACACTCTTCCGTTCGATGCTACCGCGGTGCATTGTAGTGAGAGACGCAAATGGTGCCCACACTCGGTATTGACGTCTGTGTGAAAACTCCATTAGACCCCTGTCCGACGAATTACGTCATCACGCAGCAGACAGTTTCGGAGGCTCATTATGCTTTATGTGCTCCTCTTTCAAACATGTTGGACTATCATCATATGAATTTTTAAAGAATTTTCTTAATAAATGTTGAAATTATAGACACATAAACACCAGGTATCGTTTCTTTTTTGACTCAGTATATATATTTATGCTTTTGTCTCGTGCTTATTTATCCTATACATACATTGTGTACACTTGTAAACATTGCTCTTGTTCTTATAGCTAATATCTTGTGACAGATAGGCCCAATGGGCCGGGTACTTGTTTGTAATTTTGTAAATTTATGTAAACATGTTTATATCTCTAAATTCACATGTCACAATAATAAAATATTTACTTACTCACTCACTCACTTATTTACTTACTTAGTTTTGATACACCCTGTGAGCTGTTTAATTCTAAATTAAAAACGACACAAACAGTTGCGCACAGAAATAATTCCAACAGCATTTAAGACAATGGTTTTCATTGGCCAAAACATATTACTGGACTGCCCTAGTATCGGTGTTGATAAAACAAAATATCCAATAGGTTTTAGCTGTATATTAAGCTAATATTCCATATGCGCGGTATGCATGAGCGTATGGGTGAAGTGAATGAAGTTGCGTCATGCTTTATTTTATTTGTTCTAAGTTTATTTAACCCTTTCAACACCACAGACCTCTAAATAGGCTTACAAAAAGTGTAGATCCAGATGAGCCGGCTCGTGACGAGCCGTCTCATCAGGATCTGCACTTTTTGCCAGTAATATTACTAATTTTAGACATAATTACCCATTTTGATAAATGAACTTGTCCAAATGTGATTTTCTGATTCATTTATTGGTTTAAGAATATCATGGACCAGTCCATGTCAGTTACTTGGTGTTGAATGGGTTAACGTCGCTACCGGTTGCCCATTTGAGCGTCATGCAGTTTACCTAACAACACATTTCCTGGGCAGGTTTCAGCGGTTAACCAGTACTTGGTGTGGTGCATTAACCTCCGTAAGATACTGCATACTTTTTCATATAAAGATATACGGTCTGAGACGGCTCGAAATCGCTTGACGAATTGAGTTAAGCAACCTATGAACGTATCAATATTGCATGGTGTCATATATAACCACGAAGGTGCCTCATAGTGGTTAAAGCCATTGATTTTAAGTTGAAATCACTCTCCCCTCACCGCCATAGATTCGAAACCCACGTCGGGTGTCAAATTGTCTAATATGAAATAAAAGTACGTCTGTGATCAAATTAAAGGATAGTATTTCACTAGCACCTGTATGTGCTGTCCGATTACCTCAGTGGTTAGCCCCTCGCTTCTCACCAATGCAACCCGGTTTCGATCCTCGGACCGGGGAGGAATGTGAGATGGTACGGTGGTCGTCAGATCGGACAGGTGGATTTTCTTCGGTACTCCGCCCCCCCCCCACACGAATGGTCATATATATATGCTTTCATCCGCGCCAACGAGAGTGATTAATATAAGTTGTTAAAACTTGCTTCGCAATCGTTGTAAAATAAATCAAATTTCTGCGGTCTTCATTTCACTCATATATACATGCATATTGGCATTTATAAATACAAACACAAGCACACGTTTGCACAACTTAATAAGAAACGTATATATATATATATATATGTGTGTGTAACTACGAAAGGCTGTGTTCGATTCGGTCAATGATCATACATTTGTACATAATGCTTGTTGGCGTACGGTACCTTCATTTATATATATATGCCATACCTTCATTTATATATATATGCCATACCTTCATTTATATATATATGCCATACCTTCATTTATATATATATGCCATACCTTCATTTATATATATATGCCATACCTTCATTTATATATACTGCCATGCACTTCATTATATATATATGCCATGCATCATTATATATATGCCATACCTTCATTTTATATATATATATGCCACACCTTCATTTATATATAATATTATATATGGCCATACCTTCATTTATATATATATGCCATACCTTCATTATATATATATATATATGCCATACCTTCATTTATATATATATGCCATACCCATTGATATATATATATATATGCCATACCTTCATTTATATATATATATATATATATATCATACCTTCATTTATATATATATATGCCATACCTTCATTTATATATATGCCATGCACTTCATTTTATATATATATGCCATGCACTTCATTATATATATATGCCATACCTTCATTTATATATATATATATATATATATATATAATATATATATATATATATTATAGATATATATTTAATATATATATATATATATGCCATACCTTCATTTTTTTTATATAGATATATATATATATATATGCCATACCTTCATTTATATATATATGCCATACCTTCATTTATATATATATATGCCATACCTTCATTTATATATATATGCCATACCTTATTTATATATATATATATGCCATACTTTCATTTATATATATATATATAGATATATATATATATATATATGCCATACCTTCATTTATAATATATATGCCATACATTTTATATATATATATATATATGCCATACCTTCATTTATATATATATATATATGCCATAACTTCATTATATATATATGCCATACCTTCATTATATATATATATGCCATACCTTCATTTATATATATATGCCCATACCTTCATTTATATATATATGCCATACCTTCATTTTATATATATGCCATACCTTCATTTATATATATATGCCATACCTTCATTTTTATATATATGCCATACCTCATTTATATATATATGCCATACCTTCATTATATATATATATGCCATACCTTATATATATATATATATGCCATACTTCATTATATATATATGCCATACCTTCATTTATATATATATGCCATACCTTCATTTATATATATATGCCATACCTTCATTATATATATATGCCACACCTTCATTTATATATATATGCCATACCTTCATTATATATATATATGCCATACCTTATTTATATATAATATATGACATACCTTCATTTATTATATATGCCATACCTTCATTATATATATATGCCATACTTCATTTATATATATATATATATATATATATATATATATATATATGCCATGCACTTCATTTATATATATATGCCATACCTTCATTATATATATATAATATATATATGCCATACCTTCATTTATATATATATGCCATACCTTCATTTATATATATATGCCATACCTTCATTATTTATATATATATATATATGCCATACCTTCATTTATATATATATGCCATACCTTCATTTATATATATATGCCATACCTTCATTTATATATATATGCCATACCTTCATTTATATATATATATATATATATGCCATACCTTCATTTATATATATATGCCATACCTTCATATATATATATATATATATATATATGCCATACCTTCATTATATATATATGCATACCTTCATATTATATATATGCCATACCTTCATTTATATATATATATGCATACCTTCATTATATATATATGCCATACCTCATTTATTTATATTATATATATATATGCCATGCATTCATTTATATATATATGCCATACCTTCATTTATATATATATATATATATATGCCACAATTCATTTATATATATATATATATATATATATATATATATATATATATATATATATATATATGCCATACTTCATTTATATATATATGCCATACCTTCATTATATATATATATAATATATGCCATACCTTCATTTATATATATATGCCATACCTTCATTTATATATATATATATATATATATATATATGCCATACCTTCATTTTATATATATAGCCATACCTTCATTTATATATATATGCCATACCTTCATTTATTATATATATATGCCATACCTTCATTTATATATATATGCCATACCTTCATTTATATATATATATATATATATGCCATACCTTCATTTTATATATATTGCCATACCTTCAATATATATATGCCATACCTTCATTTATATATATATGCCATACCTTCATTTATATATATATATGCCATACCTTCATTTATATATATATGCCATGCACTTCATTTATATATATATATGCCATACCTTCATTTATATATATATATATGCCATGCACTTCATTTCAAGAACATTTCATTGACCGGACTAACTGTGCGGTATGATACATTTACTATACAGTATGCATATACGGAGCCTCATTAATTCAAGCTCTTATGTACATATATACTTATGCGGAGGGCTGTAAATAATATTGTGATAACGTGTAGCCCAACCCATTTGCTTTCCTATTTATACAAATTTATTTTAGCTCGATTGCGAAACAAGTTCTTACAACTTATATTAATCACTCTCGAGACCTCATTCCTGATGGAATCCATCGCCACGAGGGAGATAGAAGAGGCAACGTGGAAATTAAATGCCTTGCCTAAGAGCACAATCGTAACGGCTCCAGTGGGGTTCGAACTCCGAACCTTTCGTACATGAAGGGAACGCGCATCCACTGCGCTATAACGAGTTTTTGTTAAATCGTATACAGCAGTACTAATTAATCGTAATTTAATTTCTTATTGTTTTCCACGTATTTCATTTGATGTATAATTGTTATTTTTTATTTCAGTCGCATCGTTGTACAATACATAAAATATTATCGTAGCAAAGGACAACACCATTCATTATTAAAAGAATTATAAGAGACTAATCTAATCACAGATAATCAAACTATCCCAGTCTACTGACATATTATATTTACTTATTACATAACGTAATGTATGAAAAAATGCAATAAAATATTATTACATTTTTTTAATTAAAGCTCTTCGCGTATATTGGAGTTAAAATAAATCATTTTAATACAAAAACTATTTATTATAATAACGGCAGAAAATTAATATCATTCGATGATAATGAAAACATAAGTGCTCCATAAATATATAGGTATCGTGAAACAGAAATGACAATTCCTCACAACCAGTGTTGTCGCGTGTGTCACCAATTTGCAACATAAGGTGTGAGCACGTGGCGAGATATGGTGCGTTTTTGACGCATGCGTGTTGACCGTTAATTACCTCCTGTCAGTTTATAACGGTAATAATTCTGCAGCATCGGATTCGAGTGGAAATTTACAAGGTCATGAATATAATGCAATACCGAGGAGAAATGTGTGGGTATTAAATAACACGTGTCTACACGACCTGTCAACAAGTTCCAGTGAAAACGTGTTTGATTAATTTTTACTTGCCTGTTTGTGTGCTATGAATAAAAGTTTTGTCAATGGCGAGAGCCCAACACCTGTTGAGTCATAATCAACTACTGAACATAAAATATAATAAAGTACAGTCAACCCTGTCTTAAGCAGCCATCCAAGGGAGTCAGAGAAAGTGGCTGCTTAGCACAGGTGGTTGCTTAATAGAGGTCAAATATATAATAAAACAACTGATTGGGAATCTGGAACCTGGCTGCTTAATACAGGTTGGCTGCTTAATGGAGGTGACCACTAACACAGGTTTGACTGTACTTAACATGGGGTGGGGGACTAGACAAAATCACTAGTTAATAATCTACTCTACCTGTAGGCTACTTACTCTACGTGTACCATAGGACACCCCTACACGTATTGAGGTTTGCTTGATTAACATGCAATTTCATTATGACACTTAATAATGACACTGCCTTTTGAATACAAATAACTTGGTAGATGCATGGAAAATATGCAGCAAATGGCTCCAAATGAAATAAAATGACTTAGTTAGTTTAAACAATATTTTATTTCTTTAAATATACATAGACTCGTATACATAGTATGTACATACATGTAGGATTGAGGAGATAGCACCTTGACTTAAATTGACTGACTGATGCGGTATTGTAATATTATTTGGTAAAGCATTCCAGATAGTACTGTAGTGCCAGATTAGACAAATGACTTTTATACATTTTTATACTGTTTTTTGAGTGTGTTTTATGTTTATTTATCGTCGATACCGGTTGCTCATATGAGCGACGCCTCCTGAAGAGATTAGTTATTTTAGATGTTGGAGGATAGTGCAATGATACAGACAGATACCCATTCCAGAGTCTCCTCTGGTTCTTTTACGTACACGGTGTACACCACCGACACGAGATCTCGGGTTAACGTCCCATCTGAAAGACTGTTAATTTTATTAGGGTCTGACCGGCGATCGAACCTGCGATCCATGGATTACCAGTCCAGCGTGTTACCACGGGACTACATCTTTTTGAAATGTATGTATGCCATTGTATGCATGCCATATTATAATTATATTAACACCATAAAGCAACTCTTATCGTATTCTATAAACTATAGCAAACATCTATAGTAATCATTAACAGAGAAAAACTGAGCATTATCGCGCAATATGAAACATTAAAGGATTAATTGACCTTGATCAGCAAAACCTGAATTTCCTATCTTCGATTCTAGGAAAACGGGAATTTCCTATCTTCGATTCTAGGAAAACGGGCATTTCCTATCTTCGATTCTAGCAAAACGAGTATTTCCTATCTTCGATTCTAGCAACACGTGCATTTCCTATCTTCGATTCTAGCACCCCAAACGGGTATTTCCTATCTTCGATTCTAGCAAAAACGGGTATTTCCTATCTTCGATTCTAGCAAAACGGGCATTTCCTATCTTCGATTCTAGCAAAACGGGCATTTCCTATCTTTGATTCTAGCAAAACGGGCATTTCCTATCTTCGATTCTAGCAAAACGGGCATTTCTTAGCTTCCAGTATCTAAAATTTTCAAATCGACCGGTATCAAACCTTATTGGGATCACCTCGCAAAGAATCTATTTATAAGTCTTCAATATTGTACAGCACCCTATCCTGATTTAATTGTTCTTAATTTCGTATGACCTCTGGCTGACCATCCATTGACAGCATTCATTGACTAGTGCCATGACTACAGAACATATGTTGATATTAGAAATAAGGATCAGAAAGGGTCAGACAAGTTTAACTATAGGCTGCAATACATGAAACAGTCAGACTTTAAAAGTAACTCTAATCATGTATACCAATATATCAGGCGAAAACAGAAAGGGAAAGTTGGTGTTGAAGAAAGTCAAAGAAAACGATGGATGTTTTACATGCACTGATTCAGAAGCCACCGAGTGTCTTCCTCAGCTCTTCAAACTAGTTTTTACAGTTGAATCAAACGCTGAAAAAAAAGTTACTTTTGATATAAAAAATAGACTGTATTAGTTTGTATTAATACTATAGTTGTCAGCTACGAAGTAGTAATACAGATGCTTAGAATCCTTAAAACGGAAAGCTCACCGGGACAAGTGTATTCATCCGAAAATGCTGAAGGAATGTGCAGGTACTTTAGGATTTCCATTGGCTAGATTATTTAGTTTGTCTCTTGACACTGGTACTCTGCCTAGATCCAGATTATGCCTCCACTGGAATGTAACAAACAATTATGGGACACAAGTGGCTCCGCCTAAATCTTAATTTCATATTGTGAAAAATCCTAAATTGTAAATGTAAATGCAAATTAAATCGCATGTTTCTCCATCAGTCAGGGCCTGCGCTGCCAGTCGCCAGAGTAGCCATTTGCTAAAATATGACAACATTGGCCAATAAAACCTCAGTTTGGCGAAAATGATAAAAACGGCGAAAATCGGTAAATATCCGAAAATCCCCCCCCCCCAATCTATTTGTGGAATAGAAATAATAGATATTTACCCTATGCCATGGCATTTGTTATATTTAATATTCCAATTTTAAACATGACGGCTAATCCTAGTAATCCCATCCAAACAGGGTGTTTATTTGGGTACTGGTATTGGCAATATATGTGACAGGTGTTAATTGACCTCGATTACAAGTCATTGTTGGCATGCCGCCAGTTCATCAAAGCTTTACAGCAGTAACCTGTCAATCTAAAAAATCTTTTGAACCAACAACAACAACAACAACATTTATTGCATTAAGACATCAGCTGATGCTTATAGCATAAGTATACAGATAACATACTTATACATGTATTGTGAAAAAGTGAAAACATGAAAACATGGTTTATAATGGAGTAGTTTCGGAGAAGCGTGTACGTATGAACTTTGAAAAGGATAATTTGAAAGCAAATACATGAATGATATATGAGTATTTCTCATGCTAGCTCATTCATATGTATGAAAAATCAAACTTTATGAAAAATGTCGTGTGTAGGTCTTGTGTAATTTCATTCATGAGCCTCAATGATTAAAGTATTTTTTGCACGAGATTTTAGAGGAAAGTAGTACTATCAGTTAAATACTACCAGTAGTATATAGGTCGTTATCTTTAAATCGCCTTATACTTCAATGAAGTAGAAAAATGTTCGCACGAGTTTTTTTATTTACGTGGTACTATCAATTACTACGTCGCGGTTAACGGATGTTCTCTTTTATTGAATGATTGATTGTATTTTGGATATTTATATGTATTAAAATATAAAATATCTATATATTATAGTGTTACAATACATTGGTTTAATGAATGACATACATGACATTTTAATGTATTTATAAGTAGTGTAGTTTCCATTCAGCACCTTAGACAAACCTTTCTTAAGCAGCCGGCCAAGGGAATCACAGAAAGTTACATACGAGACTGCTTAGTAGAGGTAAAATGTATAACATATATTGGGAATATCCAAACTGGCTTATTAATACGGATTGGCTGCTTAAAAGAGGTGAACGCTAACACCGGTTTAATTGTATATAATATTGTACAATTTTTTCCTGCATTTCACAAGATAAAGACACATATATTAACGATTATACTGATCTCTATCTCGTTAAATAACTGTTGTGTGAAATATGAATGCATATGTCCATTATCTAGCTGTAATTAGTTTCCTGTCCGTATACTACTTGCATAATATATAAACGTTGCTGTATTTTCTATTACATGTTTAGAGCTTTTAGACAAGAGGTTTTCAAACTTATGTATATTAGGCCATTGACAATAGTATCGCTTAAAATATTTTATTCTTAAATCTCTGTATTTTGGGCAAACCATAAGAAAATGATATTCATTATATCATTTTCTATCAAGTTTGAATTACAGTTAATGCATACTCGCTGACCTCTTGGGATATTGTTATATCTACCGTTTTCAATGTTTAATTGGTGGGACGATGTTCTAAATCTTGACAATGCAAAGCGGAATCTTTTCTCTTTTATGAAGTCAAGATAACTTTCCATGATGAATTCGTGCTTGAATATACTATATGTTTCTAACCTGTTAGAATTATTTATACCTGCGTACCAATTTTGGTGATACATATCAATGATTCTTTGTTTTATGGGGAAAAAATTAACAGGATAATTCAGCTGAGTTTGCCAAATCTGTGGCATTCCACAATGGTCGAGTAATTGCTTAATTTGAAACGCCCAGTTAGAACCACTATACGTTTCTCCATTGTTAGTATCATTTTTAAGCATATTATAAACTTTTTTTATGATTGAATTTTCTTTAGATGACAATATTTTTATCCAGTATTTTATCATTATTATTTGTCGGCTTACTTTCATTGGTATCCTTCCTAATTCCCCATATAATGCGTCTAGATTTGTAGATTTTTTTACTACCAACAATTTTCTGCAAAATTTTGTGTGGATAAGTTCAATGTCTTTACCTTCATAATGTCCCCATACTTCCGCACTATAATTAAGGATCGGGGCTACTAGTGAATCAAACAGTTTAGATTTTTCACAAGTAGGCAATTCAAGCTGATTATAGACAATAAACAGATTGTGTAGTGAAAAGGCTGCATGTTGTGCTGTTCTCTTTTGTGACCTATGTCAGCTATTATTTTTAAAAAGAAGTACACCTAGATATTTAAATGATGCAACAACCTCAATTTTAGTATTATTAAGGTAAAACTCATAATGTGTGTGCCGACCGAACCAAGAACCCAAAAGATCAAAGGTCTTATGTGATGTAATAAAAGCTGCACAGTAGTGACAAAATGTATTTATTCACATGAGCTTGCAATTTTATCCATAACTCTCTAACCCTGTGAATGCATTTTATAATGATTCTAAAAAGAAAAGTTGACACAACGTGTAAGTAATGTATCACCGTAAATGTAACTCTTACCTCAGTTGTAGTTTATGGGCATACAGCATTGAAGTGGTACAATTGCAAGATACATTAACATATATTATATGAATTTCAGTGTATTTACAACATGCTCTACTAGCATATACTGACACCAAAACCTAATTTATATCCTTTAAGAAAAACATATAGGCACGTTTGGTATCAAAATGTGCGACCTATTGGGTAAATTAGTATAATATGTGAAGGATTATTTTCTGCACTCGTGATAGTAAAATCCATAGTTCTAAATTTTTTAACGAAAACCTATGGCCTTAACAGTGCACAGTTTTGTCATGGTGTCAGTATATACCGAGCAGCAGATGCCTGTTCGCTCGTGTACATTACTTTCCGTTAGTTTATTACAAATACAAAAGAAATTAAATCGAAAAATGGCCAGAAACACAAACCAACTTATGTTTTTTAATTGTTCAGCGTTTCAATAAAAGAACACATTATTACAAGGCATACCACACGTAAACAAGCAGTCCAATCCTCGTATTTAGTATTGTTACCTCACGCCCGGGGCATATTGGATCAAGCTCATTAGGAACTACGTGGACAACTGATCAACTGTAACCTCCAAGTAATATCCGCAGTGCAATAAAACTAGTGAGTGTGCCTAATGATTTTCTTTTGTAAAAGATAAGATAAGATATGTTTATTATAGTCTCACTTTACATGATACATATAATTACATAATATAGAAACTTTCATCATGCAAACCTGTCTAAGAGGAAATATGAGAGATTTATAACTTAGCAATATAATGAAGACAATTTTCTAAGACACAATAAGTACAGTAAAAGCCTTCGCACAGCACTAGTAAAATACTGAAAAATTATATAACATCTTAATACTCAGTGATGTATTTACAACATTACTATATATACAATATGTTAAAATCTTCAGTTATACAACAAGTTTTTCTTCTATTTAAAATATTAAAACAGGTTTTGGCACTTAAAAATACAATATCTGGATTAGAAAGTAGATAAGCAATTTTTTCACCATCATTAAAAGCATGAAAATTTCCATTCAGTGTAGAAGCTTCATTTAACAATTTAATGTGTATAATAGTTATGAACGTTTATTATAAAACATCGGGGAATGATATATATATGTGTGTGTAAACACATATCAAATTGCTTTTGTCTAGGTTACAAATGTCATGACATGGATTGGAAATTGACTGTGGTAGATGGTAAAAAACCACAAAGTACACAATGTATGTAACACGTTAGAGGACGAAGATCACGTTATTATTGAATGCTCACTTTATACTGATTTAAGAATACTTTACAAGAAATAGTATTGGCATATACCTAATATGGTTAAATTTGAAGTTAATGCAACTACAAAATGAAAATGCAGTTCGGAAATTATCTGTATACGTTTTTAAAGCATCTGAACGTCGTAAATCATTTGTCAATATCTTAACAGATCTTAATAGTTAATATTGTTGTCAATGATTAATACTCAACTCTTGTTGTTTTTGTTTGTTTTTTATGCGTTGTTTTTGTTTATAAGAATGTATGTCTCTCCCATAATTGGTCGTTGAGATTAGTGTCCGTCACCATATTACCATACATGTTTCACTTTGTAATGTTTTGTATTGATGCTTTGTTCATGGGCCAGAAATGGCTTATTACGAAATAAAGATATATCATCATATACCCGGCACTACATTCCCCAACTTTACATATACAGCAAGGCTTATTGTGCAAGTTGAGATGCTAGAACTCTGCTCTCGTGGAAACCCGCTTTGTTGACATTCCAAATTGTAAGCTTAACAACATTTCAGCATTTTGAACGACGTGATCAGAAATGAATCCATGTGATGTTGGAAGATTGGAATACATCATTGGAGATCTAAACATTGCACTAGTGTGAAACATGGAGTCCATAGAGGATTGGAATACATCATTGGAGATCTAAACATTGCACTAGTGTGACACATGGAGTCCATGGAAGATTGGAATACATCATTGGAGATCTAAACATTGCACTAGTGTGAAACATGGAGTCCATGGAAGATTGGAATACATCATTGGAGATCTAAACATTGCACGAGTGTGAAACATAGAGTCCATAGAAGATTGGAATACATCATTGGAGATCTAAACATTGCACTAGTGTGAAACAAAGAGACCATGGAAGATTGGAATACATCATTGGAGGTCTAAACATTGCACGAGTGTGAAACATGGAGTCCATAGAAGATTGGAATACATCAGTGGCGATCTAAACATTGCACTAGTGTGAAACATGGAGTCCATGGAAGATTGGAATACATCATTGGAGATCTAAACATTGCACTAGTGTGAAACATAGAATACATAGAAGATTGGAATACATCATTGGAGATCTAAACATTGCACTAGTGTGAAACATAGAGTCCATGGAAGATTGGAATACATCATTGGAGATCTAAACATTGCACTAGAGTGAAACATGGAGTCCATGGAAGATTGGAATACATCATTGGAGATCTAAACATTGCACTAGTGTGAAACATGGAGTCCATGGAAGATTGGAATACATCATTGGAGATCTAAACATTGCACTAGTGTGAAACATGGAGTCCATGGAAGATTGGAATACATCATTGGAGATCTAAACATTGCACGAGTGTGAAACATAGAGTCCATAGAAGATTGGAATACATCATTGGAGATCTAAACATTGCACTAGTGTGAAACATGGAGTCCATGGAAGATTGGAATACATCATTGGAGATCTAAACATTGCACGAGTGTGAAACATAGAGTCCATAGAAGATTGGAATACATCATTGGAGATCTAAACATTGCACTAGTGTGAAACATGGAGTCCATGGAAGATTGGAATACATCATTGGAGATCTAAACATTGCACGAGTGTGAAACATAGAGTCCATAGAAGATTGGAATACATCATTGGAGATCTAAACATTGCACGAGTGTGAAACATAGAGTCCATAGAAGATTGGAATACATCATTGGAGATCTAAACATTGCACTAGTGTGAAACATAGAGACCATGGAAGATTGGAATACATCATTGGAGGTCTAAACATTGCACGAGTGTGAAACATGGAGTCCATGGAAGATTGGAATACATCAGTGGCGATCTAAACATTGCACTAGTGTGAAACATGGAGTCCATGGAAGATTGGAATACATCATTGGAGATCTAAACATTGCACTAGTGTGAAACATAGAATACATAGAAGATTGGAATACATCATTGGAGATCTAAACATTGCACTAGTGTGAAACATAGAGTCCATGGAAGATTGGAATACATCATTGGAGATCTAAACATTGCACTAGAGTGAAACATTGAGTCCATGGAAGATTGGAATACATCATTGGAGATCTAAACATTGCACTAGTGTGAAACATGGAGTCCATGGAAGATTGGAATACATCATTGGAGATCTAAACATTGCACTAGTGTGAAACATGGAGTCCATGGAAGATTGGAATACATCATTGGAGATCTAAGCATTGCACGAGTGTGAAACATAGAGTCCATAGAAGATTGGAATACATCATTGGAGATCTAAACATTGCACTAGTGTGAAACATGGAGTCCATGGAAGATTGGAATACATCATTGGAGATCTAAACATTGCACTAGTGTGAAACATGGAGTCCATGGAAGATTGGAATACATCATTGGAGATCTAAGCATTGCACTAGTGTGAAACATAGAGTCCATAGAAGATTGGAATACATCATTGGAGATCTAAACATTGCACTAGTGTGAAACATGGAGTCCATGGAAGATTGGAATACATCATTGGAGATCTAAACATTGCACGAGTGTGAAACATAGAGTCCATAGAAGATTGGAATACATAATTGGAGATCTAAACATTGCACTAGTGTGAAACATGGAGTCCATGGAAGATTGGAATACATCATTGGAGATCTAAACATTGCACGAGTGTGAAACATAGAGTCCATAGAAGATTGGAATACATCATTGGAGATCTAAACATTGCACTAGTGTGAAACATGGAGTCCATGGAAGATTGGAATACATCATTGGAGATCTAAACATTGCACGAGTGTGAAACATAGAGTCCATAGAAGATTGGAATACATCATTGGAGATCTAAACATTGCACTAGTGTGAAACATGGAGTCCATGGAAGATTGGAATACATCATTCGAGATCTAAACATTATTTTCCATGTCCTCTAGTATACATGAAATTGATAAATGCCGTACAATATGATTAAACTGAATTATTTCCTTGGCCATCATATGGCGACTGTGTAACTAGTTTACTAGTGGTAGTGATAGCGCAGTGGTAGTGCGTTCGCTTCAGGTGCGAACGGCCCAGAATTCGAGTCCCGCTGGAGCCGTTACGATTGTGTCCTTAAGGTAGGCATTTAAATTCCACGTTGTCTCGTGGCGATGGATTCGACCAGGAGTGAGTTTTAGAGAGTGATTAATATAAGTTGTACGAACTTGTTTCGCAATCAAGCTCAAATAAATGTGTATAAACAAAGTAGTTTAATAATATTGTATTGCTTAACCATGCTATGTTACTAGGTAATCAAAATGAAAATATTACAATTAGGTAATCACTAAATTTTAAAATATTACAATTAGGTAATCTTTAAAATATTACAAAACATAGATCAGTCAGTATTGGAGTCAGTGTGGCATCCGTGGTCCAGTGGTAGAGCGTCGGATCTGGAATCTATCGTCCCGGGTTCAATACTCGGTCAGGCCACGCATGTAGTGTCATTGAGCAAGGCACCTCACACACATTGCTTAGTACTGGTTAACCACTTAGGTCGGCTAAGCTTGCCCAGGAAAACATGTATACATCCCCGCAAGGGGTTTGACATTAATGGAACATACATACAGTACGTGAGCTCGAAAGCCAGGATCAGGGGAGTGTGCATAGCTGCATGAATTACCACATGCTTCCTGTCACGTGACTCCCAGAATGCAGCGGATAAGGCGCGTTCACAGTCACAAGAATGTGTCGGAGACACTGAAAAGCAGGAAAATTAAAACGTGAAAATCGGAAGCGCTCAACATGCAATTAGAGTAATTCATACAATAAGCCATTCAATTAGAATACATGAATTTAATCCCACTCTTTGTTTTTGTTGTAGGATCAAAGTGGCTTGAAGTAGAACAAGTGTAAAGTAGAAAATGCACGCAATCCGGACGTCGCTTCATGCATTTAAATAATTTATTTCAGGAAATGCTATATGCAGACATCATTAAATCAACTCAATATAGACTGATTGCTTTGCCCTTGCGCACAAGCAAATATATAAAAATGAAATCTATGTTTAATGCTTACAATAAAGCTGTCTTTTAACTTTAAGCGAAGTCAAATAAATGACCAGTGGTTACACGTTTTACTCTTGTGAGACTTACTTATGTACCTTATTCCAAACGACTATAGTCGGTCAAAAGCTATGCATAGCTTATGTTGAGTGTATGTACCATGCCGACAGTAAATCAAATTTGACAGATAAAGTCCGATTTATCCCTAAATGTATAGCGGTCCTTTCAGTTGGAATCCTTTGTTTTTACAGTTGTTCCCTCACCAGATGTGATTTTATCCAAATCATGTTAATTAATTAAATAAATTACAGATTTTGTAACCATTGGATTAATCTGTAGGATATCTGTCGAGATATGGTAACATAATAATTATAAGATAAGAAAGTGGAAGAAAATTCATAGCAAAGCAAACAACAACAAAAACAACTTAAGTGGACCTACATACTATAGGTCAGACGGTGTTATTGATATAGTGGTCTGGGATTGGTTGAAAAAGTGTAGGGAAGCCCTTAAGAATTATTGATACATGAACTGATTGGCTGAGTAGGTATTGTCACAAATAGTGAAAATGACTTCTAAATATTAATATACAATATATGAGCTGCATTTTGGAATATTTAAAAATATTTGCAGACAATATGGTGACAAATAAACAGCATATTATAAATGCAGGTGTCAGTGCAACAGTCACCACTAAATTACCTTCAGAGTAGGGGGGGGGGGGAGTGCCTTTAGTGGGAAATTTAAAAAAACGCAATCGGTCAACCCCATCGAAATTTGACATTTTCCTGTGGCTCAAAGGCCAGTCTGTTGAAAACTACTGTCTTTTGTGCCAAACTATTTTGTGGGAAAATATAATGGCACTGTATGTTATAATGGTGGCCTATGGAAATTGCAATAGCGGTGTCTGACCTAAATATAGATAGTATTCAGGTGCAGTAACTGACCGATGTCTCATTACATATACGTTATTTGCTGTGAGACGGGATCGTATGTTCGGGTCTTGGCGTGGTGTGGGGGAACAACAGGTGGAAGTGTGAGATACGTGAATCAATCTAAGCAATTTTTGTTCTTTTCATAGGTTTGTCTTTTTTTCTAATCCTTTGAGTGATTTTTATTTTCATTCTATTTTGCGTACTCTTCTGGAAATAAACTCAGTCATTTAGTTTAATCAAACATTAGGCGGACTTTCTGGTGCGGGCCGTTGGTTTAAACATATTTATTTATCAGGATACATGTAATATACATTGAAAAATATACAGAAACATGTATGTATATCGTGATATGTGGATTGAACTGAAAGCTAAAAGCTTACGGTAATTCTTTCCACTGCGTACTAGATGTTAGTACCATGTATATATGGCAATTTTAATGACTTGGCGTAATATTGAAAATGACCAGAACTTATATATGTTTAATTCAAATTGGAAACGCATCGAAACGTTTATAAATATCTGAAAATTGGTAGCTGGTTGCGGGCCGTTGTTAAAACGTGTGGCCCACACCAATTGTATGTTCATGCTCGGTATTGCTCTGTATGCGTATACTGCGATCGATCTATAGCATATAGATGTGTATCTTGTGTTGTGTTCTGTTCTGTTGCCCTTTGTTCTGTTGTTGGTCCGTGTATGATACCTGTTTTTAAGCATTTCTTAAAATGTGCAAATGTCGTTAATTAACGCCTATGTTCACCCTTTCAGTATTTGATCAATTTTATTACCTAGCAACAGAGCTTCATTGTTTGGAATGACCATGCACTGCGTTTTATTTTTGCTATGTATATTTAAACTTTATTTATTTTACAACGATTGCGAAGCAAGTTTTAACAACTTATATTAATCACTCGTTGGCGCGGATGAAAGCGTAAATGTGGTCATTCGTGTGGGAGTAAACCCGGTGTACTCGGAGAAAACCCACCTGTCCGATCTGGCGACCAACGTACCATCTCGCATACTTGCCGGTCCGAGGATCAAACTCGGTTTGCATTGGTGAGAAGCGAGCGCGCTAACAACTGCGCTAATCGGACAGCCTAACTCGATGTGCACGTGTGTGCATGATTTGAAATGTCCTGTGTGCTAGTCGGTAAGTTTGTTTTATTGTTTCACTTCAAATCACGCTATTTACAGGGTAGCATTTTTTAACTATGTCAAGAAAACACAATAATTTACGCGAATTTGGCACGTTTGATGCTGACATGTCGACAGAAGACGTTGCAATGCATGTTGGGAGTTCCATTCGAGCGATACGAAATATTCGCTCACTATTTCGAACGACAAGACGCACAGACAAACTGCCACGTCGCTGACGACTGTGTGTTACAACGCGTGGTCACGACCGCTATATATCATGAACACGTATTTGCGCAATCGATTCCAAACTGCCACGTCGCTGACGCCTGTGTGTATCAACGCGTGGTCACGACCGCTATATATCATGAACACGTATTTGCGCAATCGATTCCAAACTGCCACGTCGCTGACGACTGTGTGTTACAACGCGTGGTCACGACCGCTATATATCATGAACACGTATTTGCGCAATCGATTCCAAACTGCCACGTCGCACCCTGTGTGTATCAACGCGTGGTCACGACCGCTATATATCATGAACACGTATTTGCGCAATCGATTCCAAACTGCCACGTCGCTGACGACTGTGTGTTACAACGCGTGGTCACGACCGCTATATATCATGAACACGTATTTGCGCAATCGATTCCAAACTGCCACGTCGCTGACGCCTGTGTGTATCAACGCGTGGTCACGACCGCTATATATCATGAACACGTATTTGCGCAATCGATTCCAAACTGCCACGTCGCTGACGACTGTGTGTTACAACGCGTGGTCACGACCGCTATTTATCATGAACACGTATTTGCACAATCGATTCCAAACTGTCATTGCTGCTAATACTCCTGGGCTTCATAAAAACCAAATTCAGCAATAGAACAATATTGCACAGACAGAAATCTACACTTTATTTAGTCATACCCGTCATTATGTCCTATTTTGTTATTATCCCCTACCACAATGTGTCAATATTTCTCCAGGTTTGTGTTAACTTATGGCCATAATGGTGGCACCAAAGGATGCATCGTGGAACACGCTTTAAACGCATATATAGCCACTATTCCACCGTTATGTTCAAACAAAGTTAGCGGAAATTTCTTGTGCAGTATATATACTCACACGAAAAAGAAAGTGTGCACTTGGTTAGAGGGACATTTTTTATACTTATATATAGAAGCAATACATAGGCAAATTTGGGATCAAAATGTGCAAAAATGTATTGGCTACACGATGTTTTACTTTTACTTGAAATTTGATCATTATCATAACATTGTTTTACGTGTGAATATAAGTATATAATTTTCCCTCTAACCAAGTGCACACTTTGTGAGTATATATACTGAACAAAATAAGAAATTTACGCTAACTTTGCTTGAACATAACGGTGGAATAGTGGCTATATATATAGTTGTGCTTGTGTTCGATAAAAATGTGCCTATTCAGTGGGAATACACCGCTAGACATAGATATATATATTTGTTTTTCTTAGAAATGTGTATGCTTTGTAGACCGGTTAATTTTTATGGCTTATAAATAAAGCCCATGTATCAATCTACTTGTGTTTTGGGTTAAATGTCTCCATAGTAGCTTCCCATGAGCATTTGGTGGTACAAGGTAGTGTGGTCAGCATAAATAAATGTTATGTCTCATAAAATGTGTTATGTGCCACTCTACCAGGGTCCCTTGCCCCGCATACTGCGGCTTTGCACTACATATATTGTAGATCCGCATACTGCAGGTGCTCTGCCGTATGGTAAACACTGCATATTAATTAGCGTGGCTGAGAAAACGTAAAAGGTGTGTTCGAACCCACCACCTCCCACACTCCATCCACAGTGCAGTACAAATAGTCAGACTATCCCTGAACCATTTGTGTGGTTAGATGAACCCACCACCTCCCACACTCCATCCACAGTGCAGTACAAATAGCCAGAATATCCCTGAACCATTTGTGTGGTTAGATGAACCCACCACCTCCCACACTCCATCCACAGTGCAGTACAAATAGTCAGAATATCCCTGAACCAGTTGTGTGGTTAGATTAGTTTCTTTTTATTATCAGTATGAGAATTTTATTAGTAATTTGGTTTGTTGTTTTAACTAGGTTCTGTTTTTTATTCACGGTGGCACCTTGGGTCCACCCAGTTTAAATATTAGTTGGCATTGTCTTACCAGAGGGCACGGCACTTCTTGTCGCCCAGATATATCGAAATTTAGTGGCAACTACATTTATGTATGTAACTATTGTTTCAATCAGAAATGTGTATGTTTTGTAGACCTGTTCATTTTTATGGCTTATAAATAAAGCCCATGTATCAATCTACTTGTGTTTTGGGTTAAATGTCTCCATACTAGCTTCCCATGAGCATTTGGTGGTACAAGGTAGTGTGGTCAACATAAATAGTTGTGCTTGTGTTCGATAAAAATGTGCCTATTCAGTAGGCATACACCGCTAGACATAGATATATATATTTGTTTTTCTTAATTGTTCATCAAGGTATGGGTTTGTAATTTCGCATGCGCGGACATATATATTGATCCTGCATTAACAAAGTATCGAACAGTAACAATCGGCTGCGACTGTACCATTTAATCGCAAATTAATTTTCTAGAAATAATTATATACTTAGCACAGCTTCATAGTGCCGCTCTATCCCGCTTACACGGCTAATTAGACAACGCGTGTCTTCAAGATCAACACGCACGTGTATTTTCAATCGATTTGTCGTGCAAATTCACCAAGGCCAACGTGCAATTTGTCAACATATGAAAGTTTGAAGATGATAAACGAGAGAGCGCGTGTGGATCGGGAACAGATTCAATAAAAAGGCGGGAAATTTGAGAATGGCAGACGATAAAATAGAACACCAGTATCAAATTAAATACCCTGGCTACCTGGCCTAGCAATAAATCAAGCTGGAATTATGGTATAAAGAATTAAAAATAAATGTCTTCTATTGTACGAACTTAAAATCAAATAATGAAACCTGATATCGGTATAAATTTCCAAGAGTGTTTCCTTATGAACTTCATAAAATATGGCACGATAACAGTAAGTGACTGAAAATTGATCTAAATGAGCAGACGGTTCGAGTATTGAGATAGCATTGGTGAATAAACCACAGGTGGAGCAAAGGTCACTAAACAGGTATGACCAGACAGTAGGTAATGCACGAGAGTGATCAGAAGATATGTATACGTGATCTAGACTAATTAGTATCCGATTAGCGCGCTAGTTTCTCACCAATGCAACACTGGGTTCGGTCCTCGGACAGGGAAGTATGTGAGATGGTACGGTGGTCGCCAGATCTGACATGTGGGCTTACTACGGGTACTCCGGTTTCCCCCACACCAATGACCACATAATTATACGCTTAAACCTTTCACCAGCGCCAACGAGAGTGGTTAATATAAGTTGTTAAAACTTGCTTCACAATTGTTGTTAAATTAATAATGTTTAAACAAGCGTCCAGCACCTCTGTACACCAAATCAACATGTGTACAAGATATATAAGTGGTATATGCACATTGTTGTATAGATGTATTGTCCTTTATTGTCGCATTTTCCATTTTCTACTCTGCTAGACAATTTCATATATCATCATATTCCATAGAAATAACATATTATATACATGTATATAGTTTCTCTACTATTCAGCTTTAACATTACTATATGATTCTAATATGCAGTTTTCACTTATAGTTCTATCATTTGATTTGTATATATGTTGAGGGCCTCGTGGTAGATTAACTTTTGATTAAATGAGGTTTTTTTCCGTAAATTAAAGTCTTTATTATTATTATTATTATTAATTATTATTATTATTATTATTATTATTATCATATACTATTATAAGTTTGCGTTTATGTGTAGGAACATGCATGATCAGTTGTATAGCTCAGTACATATTTGGTGTGAAACTGTATTCACATTCGGAGAAATATGAATGAATTTGGTTGACCATGATTAAATAGGTGTCCACTGTTGGCATATCCCATATATTGTGCTTCGTGCAAGAAGCCAAGACATTATTCTGTTACGCATAGTTTAAATAGATCATATACCTGTACATCTTATTAAATAGATCATATACCTGTACACCTTATTAAATAGATTTATATATACCTGTACACCTTATTAAATATAAATATATCATATATACCTGTACACCTTATTAAATAGATCATATACCTGTACACCTTATTAAATATATCATATACCTGTACATCTTATTAAATAGATCATATACCTGTACACCTTATTAAATAGATTTATATATACCTGTACACCTTATTAAATATATCATATATACCTGTACACCTTATTAAATAGATCATATACCTGTACACCTTATTAAATATATCATATACCTGTACATCTTATTAAATAGATCATATACCTGTACACCTTATTAAATATATCATATATACCTGTACACCTTATTAAATAGATCATATACCTGTACACCTTATTAAATATATCATATACATGTACACCTTATTAAATAGATAATATACCTGTACACCTTATTAAATAGATCATATATACCTGTACACCTTATTAAATAGATCATATACCTGTACACCTTATTAAATAGATCATATATACCTGTACATCTTATTAAATAGATCATATACCTGTACACCTTATTAAATA